>CAUYQV010164966.1:0-12849 GCA_963574575.1 Galagoides demidoff | reverse complement strand
GATAAAACTACACAACAGACTTTCACAAAATAAGATGAATAGACCCCTACCACACTTATCAATTCTCTCAATAAATGTCAATGGACTGAACTCCCACTGAAGAGGCATAGGCTGGCTGATTGTATAAAAAAGCACAAGCTGTGCTCGCTTCAGCAGCACATATACTACAATTGGAACGATACAGAGAAGATTAGCATGGCCCCTGCACAAGGATGACATGCAAATTCATGAAGCATTCCATACTTAAAAAAAAAAAAAAAAAGCACAAGCTATCCATATGCTGTCTCCAGGAGACACACTTAGCCCTCTCTGATATGCTGTCTCCAAGAGACACACTTAGCCCTGAAGGACAAATCAAAAAAGGATTAAGTGATGAAAAACAGTATTTCAAGCAAATGGAAATCAGAAGAAAGTATGGATTGCAATCTCATTTTCAGATACAGGCAGATTTAAAGCAACTAAAGTTAAGAAAGACAAAGGTGGACACTTTATATCAGTCAAAGGAACAATTCAACAAGAAGACATTTCAATTTTAAATATTATGCACCTTAAATGCTCCCAGATTTATGAAACAGACCTTGATGGGTCTGAGCAATATGATATCCCATAACACCATAATAGTGGGGGACTTTAACACCCCTCTGACAGAACTGGAAAAATCCTCTAAACAGAAACTAAACAAAGATGTAAAGGACTTAAATGTGACCCTATAACAAATGGGATTAATAGACATACACAGAACATACCATCCCAAAGCTAAGGAATATACATTTTTCCCATCAGCCCATGGTATGTACTCCAAAACAGACTACATCCTAGAATATGAATCAAACCTCAGCAAAATTAAAACAATAAAAATTACACCTGTATCTTCTCAGAGCACAAGGCACTAAAGATGGACCTCAACTCCAACAAAAACCTTCATCTCCACACAAACACTTGGCATTTAACAACATGTTGCTGACTGATAGTTGAATTCAAAAAGATACAAAAAAAGAAATTGTTAATTTCCTCAGACATAACAACAATAAAGACACAAAAGCAGTCTTAAGAGGAAAATTTATCGCATATAGCAAAGTAGTCTTAAAAGGGAAATTTATCGCATTAGATGCCTACATTTAAAAAACAGAAAGAGAGTGCATCAACAAACTCATGAACCATCTGATGGTATTAGAAAAAGAACAATCTAATCCCAACAGAAGAAAAGAAATAACCAAAATTACATCAAAGATGAATGAAATTAAAACAAAAGAATCATTCAGAAAATTAACAAAACAAAAGTTGGGTTTTTAAAAAAATAAATAAAATTGATAAACTTTTGGCCAGATTAACTAGAAACAGAAAAATAAAATCTCTAATAACCTCAATCAGAACCAATTAAGGGGAAATAACAAAGGATGTCACAAAGACACAAGAGATTATCTCTGAGTACTACAAGTAACTCTATGCCCAGAAATTTGACAATGCAGAGGAAATGAATCAATACCTGGAATTGTCCTCTCCCTAGACTTAATCAAGAAGAAATAGATCTCTTGAACAGACTGATTGCAATAACTGAGATTGAAGAAACAATAAAAAATCTCCCAACAAAAATATGCCCTGATCCAGATGGCTTCATACCAGAATTCTATCAAACCTTCAAAGAAGAGCCTATACTCATACTGCAGTGATTATTCCAAAAAATAGAGAAACATGGAAACTACCCCCAATACATTACATTCTTCGAAGCAAACATCACCCTGATACAAAACCAGGAAAAGACCCAACTAACAAGGAGAATTTCAGACCAATTTCACTAATGAATATAGATGCAAAAATTCTCAATAAAATCCTAGCCAAGAGCTTATTGCTATACATTAAAAAAATCATTCATCACAATCAAGTAGGTTTCATCTCAGGGATGCAAGTCTGGTTTAACATACACAGGTCCATAAATGTAATTCATGATATCAACAGAAGCAAAAACAAAGAACATATGATTCTCTCAATAAATGCAGAAAAAGCATTCAATAAAATTCTACATCCTTTTCTAATTAGAACTGTGATGAAAATAGGCATAGAAGACATATTTCTTAAACTGATTGAAGTCGTGTACAACAAACCCACAGGTAATATTATACTGAATGGAATAAAACTTAAAGCTTTTCCACTTAGAACTGGAACCAGACAAGGCCCCTCTATCACCACTACTATTTAACATAGTGCTGGAAGTTCTAGCTAAAAAAATGAGGCAAGAGAAGGAAATAAACAGCATCCAAATGGGAACAGAGGAGGTCAAATTCTCCCTCTTTGCTGATGATATAATCTTATACTGAAAAAACCCCAAGACTCCTGGAAGTAATCAAAAAATACAGTAATGTCTTAGGATATAAAATCAAGGTCCACAAATTGGAAGCCTTTGTATATGCCAGTACCAACCAAGATGAGAAGCTAATCAAGGACAAAATTCCCTTCAGAGTAGCTTCAAAGAAAATGAAATACCTAGGAATATACCTAACAAAAGAGGTGAAGGACCTCAACAAAGAAACTCTAGGAAAAGAAATAGCAGAGGATATTAACAAATAGAAGAATGTACCATGCTCATGACAGGGAAGAATCAACATTGTTAAAATGTCTATGTTTCCCAAAGCAATCTATCAATTCAATGCAATCTCCATTAAATATCAACATTATAATTTCAATATTTGGAAAAAATAATTCTTCATTTTATATGGAACCAGATAAAACCTATGTGGCCAAGGCAATTCTTTGTAATAAAAACATGGTGTAAGGCATCTGCCTACCAGACTTTAGGCTGTACTACAAGGCCATAGTGATCAAAACAGCATGGTATTGGCACAAAAATAAAGACACAGACATCTGGAACTGAATAGAAAATAAACATCTTATAGCCACCTAATCTTTGATAAACCAAACAAGAACATACATGGAGGGAAAGAGTAAATGATGCTGGGAGAACTGGATAACCATATGTAAAAGACTGAAACTGGACTCACCCATTTTTCCACTCACTAAAATTGATTCAAGATGGATAAAAGATCTAAATCTAAGGCAGGAAACAAACAAACAAACAAAAATCCTTGAAGAAACCACAGGGAAAGCACTGGAAGTTACTGGACTAAGGAAAGAATTTATGAAGAACATTTCAGTGGCAATTGCAATGACAAGAAAAATAAACAAATGAGACTTAATTAAGTTTTATAGCTTCTGTATAGCTAAGGAGACAACAACCAAAGCAAATAGATAATCTTCAGGATGGGAAAAGATATTCACATATTATGAATCAGACAAAAGCTTGATAACTAGAATCTACAGAGAACTCTAATTAAGCAACATTTAAAAAGGCCAACAATCTCAGTGGCTTATGCCTATAATCCTAGCACTCTGGCAAGCCAAGGCAGGTGGATTGGTTGAGCTCACAGGTTCAAGACCCGCCTGAGCCAGAGTGAGACCCTGCCTCTACTAAAAATATGAAAAACTGAGGCAAGAGGACTGCTTGAGCCCAAGAGTTGGAGGTTGTTGTGAGCTATGATGTCACCATGCCATTCTACCCAGGATGACAGCTTGAGATTCTTTCTCAAAAAAAAAAAGCCAACAGTCTCTTATATCATTGGGCAAGAGAAATGAATAGAACCTTCTCTAAAGAAGATAAACAAATGGCTAACAAACATATGAAAAAATGCTCATTGTCCCTAACTATCAGAAAAATGCAAATCAAAACCATGCTGAGATATCACCTAACCCCAATAAGAATGGCCCATATCACAAAATCTCAAAGCAGTAAGATGCTGGTGTGGCTGTGGAGAGAAGAAAACACTTTAACACTGCTGGTGGGACTACAAACTAATTCAACCTTTTTGGAAAGAAGTATGGAGAATCCTCAGAGAACTCAAAATAGACCTCCCACTTGATCCCACAATCCCGTTATTAGGCATCTACCCAGAAGGAAAAAAACCCTCTTACAATAAGGACACTTGCACTAGACTGTTTATTGCAGCTCAATTTACAATTGCAAAAATGTGGAAACAGCCTAAATGCCCACCAACCCAGGAATGGATTAACACGCTGTAGTATATGTATCCCATGGAATACTATTCAGCCATTTAAAAAGTTGGAGACTTTACATCCTTTGTATTAACCTGGATGGAAGGGAATACATTATTCTTAGTAAAGCATCACAAGAATGGAGAAGCAAGATTCCAATGTACTCAATTCTGACATGAGGACAGTTGATGACCTAGTACACGGTGGGGAGTAGGGGAACGGGGAAGCTGATAGATGGAGGGAGTGGGGAGTGGGTAGGGGATCACGGTACATGACATACTTCTTGGGAGTGGGACACACTTAATAGAAGAGACTTTATCTAACAAATGCAATCAGTACAACCTGGTTCTCTGTACCCTCAATGAATCCCCAAAAGAAAAAAATTGAACAACTTGTATAGAAAGTATTTAAAAAATACAAATTTGAATATCAGAAATTTACTTTAAAAGATTAAAATGTGATCTGTCACCCTCTAATCACAAAAAAGAAACCACTTCACCTAAATTCTCCATTATGAATTCAGTGCCCCTTTATTCCTACCTTTCTCTTTCTTTTGTAATTATTCCCTATCTCCTAATATTAAACTTCTTATTGAATTGCTAACAAAATCCAGGAAATGCCTGAGGAACTTAATTCAGATGTAATGGAATTATTTGGGTTGTTTCTGTCTCTGCTTTGAAAAAATCATAATATGAAACAGGGTGCTGTTGCTGAAAGCCCCACAGACTTCTCAGCTTGACACCTAAAGTAATTTAGAGACTAAGAGGAGAAAAAAAAAAAATCCGTGACTGCTTTACAGCTAATTTATTTACAACTCTAGAATTGAGAAAACCCACCCACACTCATATGCCCACAGAGAAAGAGAAATGAATTCTTTTTAAAACAAAAACTACTTTTTGTCTTACTGGTGCTATTTCACTTTTCTTTCCCCCTCATTTCAGGTAACTTCAACAGGATTTTAGTTACAATCCTAAATTTATTTCTGAACCCAACCTAAGTAAGAATTATGCCAAAAGAAATGTGGTATCGCCTCCACTGTTAAGCCATCTCCTAGATACACATTATGTCAAAGAACACCCCCAGAGGCCTATACAAAATTGTGTGTATAAATTGACTTGCAAACAAATGGAATGATACCTATTTACTTGACTGGTCTATCAACTATGCAATGTCATTTGAAGATAAAGATAAAATGAAAAAAATTTAGTTTATGGGGAAAGTAAATTTATGATTAAAGTTACATCTTTTAAGCTAAATACTCATGTCTTCCATTTAAGCTTTTTTTCTTTGTAAGTTTGCATAATATGTGACAATGTGGACCCATCTTTTAGTTCTAGGTTTTAGAGGAGGATTTAATGTCCTCAAAGGCCTCTTTTAGATCCTAAATTCTTTAATTCTGTGATTCTTCATTCTCTATTTCTGTGTCATAGCACAATCATTTGACATGACATTTCATAGCCAAAAATGTCAAAGTAAATAATTTCAACACTGAATTAATGTTTTAAAAAGCAAAAGTCAGTCTCAGCCCAAGGGCATTTAAAAAGAAATGAAATAGTCAAATATATCAGATACATATAAGATATATGTGGTCCTAAATGTTTGTGTGTGTGTGAATTTAAATGTCTGGAAGAATATACATCAAAATGTTACTATTTCTAGGTTACATTATTGCTAGGTGTAATTATAGGGACTTGATTCTCTTCTTTACACTGTCCCACAATGTCTGTATATTTTATAATACAAATGTCGATTCTTTAAGTACAGAAAACAGAATTTCCATTCTAAAATATAAAAAGACTAAAATACAAGGTGATACAGAAACAAGAGTTCTACCTTGGGTGAGTGGGTCTACTACCACCAGCCTATATCTGGTCCACGGGGTAGAGATGATCATTAATGAAGATATTGATAATGTTTCTTGGATGCTGTGTGGGTTACAGACAGAGGGTAGAAGTGACTGAATATTCTTTTGACCTTTTAGGTGCTGTTGGGTTGTCTTGCATACATTGAAATGCAGTACCATCAAAAAATCATGTAGGGTAATAGTTAGGGATGTAAGTGCATCAGTAGGTGGCCCATAGACGTGGAATTGGGTCATAGCTAAAATATTTGCATGGAACTTTTCCTACCGGGAGAGGCAACTGGCTGATTTGGGTAAGACAAAGCCCATCCATGCGATTCTGGTAAAAGGAGAGGCAAAAAACCTTCTCTGGATAACTCTCAAGTTCAAGATTGGCTCCTCTTTACTATAACCATTAAAAATACTTTTTCTACTGTCCATTCCAATAGAATTACTGACATAGATAATCTATATATACTGTGTAGACAGTATATACTTTAAAAATAAATTTGTTTTAAGTATAGAAAGATAAGAAGAGTGATGATTAAGCCATTATACTATCCAAAAAGGTGAAAGTATTACATGAGAAGATAGGCCAGGCACAATGGTTCATGCCTATACTCCTAGCACTCTGGGAGGCCAAGGTGAGTGGATTGCTTGAACTCAGGAGTTTGAGAACAGCCTGAATAAGAGCAAGACCCCATTTCTACTAAAAATAGAAGAAAAGTAGCTGGGCATTGTGGCAAGTGCCTGCATTCCCAGGTACTCAGGAGGCCAAGGCAGGAGAATCATTTGAGCCCAAGAGTTTGACAGTGCTGAAAGCTATCCTGATGACACACCACACTGCCCAAAGCTACAGAATGAGATACTGTCTCAAAAAAATAAATAAATAAATGAGAAGATGGATTTGAGAAAATTACCCAAAATGCAGCTCAATAAAGAAAGAGATAGCCAGGCATTGTGGTGGGCACTTATAGTCCCTGCTACTCAGGAGGCTAATGTAAGAGGATAACTTGAGCCCAAGAGTTTGAGGTTGCTGTGAGCTATGAAGCCAGGACACTCAACCAGGGGTGACAAAGTGAAACTCTATCTCAAAAAAATAAAAAGTAAAGAAATAGAAAATACAATGAGAGGCTGAGTGTCATGAAGGATAAGGTCATCTGTCTACTTAAAAAGGAATTCCAAGAGAGTAAAGGAAAGAAAAAACTTTGAAGAGATAGAAGAACTTGTCAAAAGTGATGAAAAACATGGTCAGATTCAAAAAGCAAATGAATCCTACATAAAATTTAAAAAGAAATCTACACCTAGATACATTTGAGAAGCTGCAGATAATCAAAGATGATAAATAAAAATGAAATGCTAAAACAATCTCAGAGAAAAGTCACATTGATTGCCACAGAAACATAAGTAGATGGAAAATACCTAAATATTATCTTATTTATTCACAGATATTTATTGAATGCCAGAAACTACTGACCTAGTCCCTGAGAATATAGCAGTGAACAAAAAACGAACAAAAATTTGTGCCTTCATAGAGCCTACATACTATTAATAGGAAGAGAATAAATAATATCTACAAAGTACAAATATAAAACAAATATGAATTATACATTTACTTTTGCTTTCACTCAATAAATATTTATTAGATACTCTTTATATGGCAGACACTGTTCTAGGCGTTGTGCTATGTCAATGAATAAGTAGACAAAAATTCCTTCCTTCATGGAGCTTATATCATGAGGTGATAAACAAGACACAGAAAAATGTTTTTTTAAACATAACATGATAGACTATAATAAGTGCTATTTTTAAAAGCAGTGTAGGTTTGGGGAGTGAAGAGTGACAACTGGAGATAAGGCTAGATGAGGTTACCCTTTTTTTTTTTTGAGACAGAGTCTCACTTTGTTGTCCTCCATAGAGGCTGTGGCATCACAGCTCACAGCAACCTCAAACTGTTGGGCTTAAGTGATTCTCTTGCCTCAGCCTCCCAAGTAGCTGGGACTACAGCCACCCACCACAACCCCCAGCTATTTTTTTGGTTGTAGTTGTCATTGTTGTTTGGCAGGCCCCAGCCAGGTTTGAACCTGCCAGCTTCAGTGTATGTGGCTGGTGCCCTAGCCTCTGAGCTACAGGTGCCAAGCCAAGGTTACATTTTTAAATAGGTTAAAATCAATGGTCCCTAAGGAGGTGACTCTTTTTATTTTCAGATAAATATGAGGCTACAAATGATTAGGTTCCATTGTCTGCATTTATTAGGTAAAAGTACAAGTTGTAGTTGAGCCCTTCACCCAGAAGATGTGCCATGTAGTCTTACATTGTACTCATTCTATGAGAATTTACCAATCTCCCTTCCTCCTCCCCTCGCTGCCCTCCCAGAAAATGACTTTTGAGTAAGGACTTGAAGGAGCTCCAGCTACACTGGCATTCACAAATAAAATAAAAATATTTTCAGATGAAAAAGTGACATTGATAGACTTTTACTGAAAGATACTAAATAACATGGGAAGGAAATTATATATAAAGAAGTGGAATAAAAATGCAAAAGTACAAAATAAAAATACAAAAGTACAAAAATTCCTTTCATGGACATGTTATATATTCATAAAAATTATCCATATAACAGATCACAATAATCTCTCAATAAATTCCAAATACCAACAATTATGTACAGACTATAAAGCAATAAAATTATAAAATAAAAGTCAAAAGAAAATCAATTTAAGAATTATACTGAAATTTTACATAAAAAATTATATTGATGTAATAATAATACTTCTAAATACTTCATACTTTAAATTTCTGTTTTATAATAGATATATAGAATGTTTAAAAATGAACAGTACTGGCTTGGTGCCTGTAGCTCAGCAGCTAGGGTGCAAGCCACATACACTGGAGCTGGCGGCTTCAAACCCAGCCCAGGCCTGTCAAACAACAATGACAACTACAACCAAAAAATAGCTGAGCATTGTGGCAGGTGCCTGTAGCCCTAGCTACTTGGGAGGCTGAGGCAAGAGAATCTCATAAGCCCAGGTGTTGGAGGTTGCTGTGAGCTGTGACGCCATAGCACTCTACTGAGGGTGATGCACTGAGGCTTTGTCTCAAAAAAAAAAACAAAATCAACAGCAATATGTAAAAAAATGTGTGAGTTACAGATAAAAGTAATACTTAATAGGAAAATTTGAAGTCAAAAATGCACATATTTAACCCACTTCTACGAGCCCTCAATGAATTGCCAAAAATTTTTAAAATGCACATATTTGAAAAGAAAACATCTTGAGAACTCTTAACCAAAATGTCAACTCAATAAATTTTTAAAAGGACAATGGTATAATCCAAAAGAAAGTATAAGGAGAGGGGAGGATGGGTAGAGGGAAGGTAATTAGTGGGACCACACGTATGGTTCATCTTACTAGGGTACACGTGAAACTTACTAAATGTAGAATATAAATGTCTTAACACAATAACTAAGAAAGTGCCATGAAGGCTATGTTAGCCAGTTTGATGAAAATATTTCAAATTGTATATAAACAGCAGATTGTACCCCATGACTGCATTAATATACACAGCTATGATTTAATAAAAAAAAAAAGTATAAGGAAGAAAATAATAAAGATGGGAATCAAATTTAAGAGAAAACAAAGAATAACAGAGAGCAAATTACAAATGCCCAACAAACATATGAAAAAATGCTCAATATCATTAGCCATCAGGGAAATGCAAATTAAAACCACAATGAGATAACACCTCATACCTTTTAGAATGGTTTCTATTAAAATGTCCAAAAATAGGTTCAGTGCCTGTGACTCAAGTGGCTAAGGCACCAGCCATATACACCTAAGGTAGTGGGTTCAAATCCAGCCCGGGCCCACCAAAACAACAATGACAGATGCAACCAAAAAATAACCAGGCATTGTGGCAGGTGCCTGTGGTCCCAGCTACTCGGGAGGCTGAGGCAGAAGACTCGTTTAAGCCCAGCAGTTGGAGGTTGCTGTGAGCTATGATGACATGGCACTCTACCCAGGGGGATAGCTTGAGGCTCTGTCTCAAAAAAAATAAATAAATAAATAAAATGTCCAAAAATAATAACTAATTTTAAGTTCCATTAACAGTTAAAATTAAACTGGAACTTAAAATTAGTACAACTTCCATGGAAAACAGTATGAAAAATACCTAAAAGAACTGAAAGTAGGCCATTTGATCCAGCACTCCCACTACTGGATATTTAGCCAAAGGAAAAGAAGTCATTTTGTCAAAAAGACACCTGTACTCAATGTTTATTACAACACAATTCACAGCTCAAAGATGTGGAACCAACCTAAGTGCCCATCAATTCATGAATGGATTAACAAAATGTGGTATACATATACCATGTAATATTATGAAGCCATGAAGAAGGATTACTCAATGCTAATAATTTGAATGGAACTGGAGACCACTATCCTAACTGAAATATCTTAAAAATAGAAAAACAAACATCACATGTACTAATTATAACTAACCGAAGAGCACACATGTGCTTAAAAAGAAGTGAAACTTAATGGATATCAAGCAGGGAGGATAGGGAAGAAGGAAAAGGGTGAAAGGTTTATCTTACAAGGGTATAAGTGAATCTTTCTAAAAGCAGAGTATACATGTCTTAACACAATAACTAAGAAAATGACATGAAGGCTACGTTAACCAGTTTAATGAGAGTATTTCAAATTGTATATGAAAACACCACACTGTACCCCATGATTGCATTAATGTACACAGCTATGATTTAATTAAAAAAAAAAAAAGAAAGAAAGAAAAGAAAAAAGAAACAGGTGAAAACCTACCTAACAGGTATAATGAACACTATCTGTGTGATGAACACACTTATAACCATGACTTAACCATTATAAAAGCGATCCACATAACCAAAACTAATTGTACCCCGTAACACCTTAAAATAAAATAATAAATAATGAAATAAAATAGATAAAATAAAATACAGAAGAAATTAACAAAAACAAAAATTGGCTCTTTGGAAAAAATAGTTGTCAAATTTCTGACAGCGTTGAATATTAAAAACATGAAACAAATAAATATTAGAAATAAAAATAATTACAAGTTCAGATTTAAGAATCAGAATATTATGAACAAATTTAAAAAGATGGGTAAAATGAGAAAATTCATAGAAAAAAATATAATTTATTTAATTGACTAAAGAAAACTATACTACTTGAATAGACCTCTAACTATTTAAGATCTGCAAACCGAAAAATTCAGCCTTCAAAAAAGCACCATGCACGG
This sequence comes from Galagoides demidoff, assembly GCA_963574575.1. Lineage (NCBI taxonomy): Eukaryota > Metazoa > Chordata > Mammalia > Primates > Galagidae > Galagoides > Galagoides demidoff. Next base: position 1,691 of record CAUYQV010164966.1, on the reverse strand, counting down.
ATGATTTTATAAACAAGTTTTACCACACCTTCAAGCAACTGACAACCCCTATATATATACAAAATACTCCAGAGTAGAAAATGAGAAATTGCTCCTATAATGCTTTATGAAGCTAATGTAACCTCAGTGCAATAACTGGACAAGAACAGTGTAAAAAATGGAAAATTACAATATAATCTCACTTATAAACATAGATTCCAAAATCCTAAATAAGACATTAGCAAGCCAACTTTGGTACTGTATTTTTTAAAATACATCATAAGTCCTATCCTCTTAAGTATACACAATAAAATGGTATTAGTAACTTGAAAATTTGCTGTTAGTATAATTAAATACCTAATTTAACAAAAACAACCAACCAGCAATTCTTGAAACTAAGGACAATGAACTCTCACATAATAATCTTGGATGATAAAATTTGGATGTTCACATTATTAGAGCACAGAGAACAAAGTTCCCAAAGTATGGTGCTTTGACATGCTAAGTACTTTGAATTAAAAGAAAATAGAAGGTCTAGAAGATATCTAACTTTTTAACCTTTAGGGAGGGACTCTGGAATTTCCTTATTTGAATTAAGGAAATTTCTTTCCAAAAGAACTGCAATTGTCTTAAATCCCCTTCCCTAGTAATTTCATCAAATAACAACAGCAACAATAATTAAAATTAACCACCAAAGAAGAAACTAAAAGTAGTCACTACCTAGATAAACTTTTCATCTATTCTTTTAAGGTCTGGCGGACTTTATCTTCATAATAAGACAACTTTTGTTAATAGTAAAGTTCTGCTTGTCACATTTCTACCACCTCCCTCACAGCTCAGAGAAACTTTGCTCCAGGTAATTGTTCTTTGGGTTCACTTATTTCCCCTGAAAATGATTTACTACCCCTTCACAGTTGTCTACACCAAGCATTTCTCTCTTCCCTATGAAGAAGGTATCTGTGCCTTAATCATTTTGTCCTTCTTTGAATCTCAGATTTGCAAGACAGCCGTGTCTATGGACACATAAACACATTTGTAAGCCATTTACTCCTACTAATCAGTCCACTGTCAATCATTTCACAAATGAAAAAGGTGGAAGCTGAGATAATGTTGAAATTGGCATTATATAGATATTTAATACACTGTTGTAGGAATCAAGTACAGTTAAGTCCACTCCAGTCTGGGTGAAAGAACAAAACCCACTCTCCAATAAATAAATAAATAAGTCTATTTATTCATAGTATGTTTACCATTACAGTTATATGAAATCTCATTATGTGAAACTCAAGCAAGCAGTACTACACCAATTGAAACTTGGAGGGAGAGCCTAGCAGAGGTGGGGAACCTGTAGCCTTAAGACCATATGTGGCCTTCTTGGTCCTTAAGCACAGCCTTTTGACTGAATCCAAATGTTATAGTACAGTTCTTAAGGCTGCACTTAATTTAAGGACCTATGGCTCGGCGCCTGTGGCTCAATCAGCTAAGGCGCCAGCCACATACACCTAAGGTGGCGGGTTCAAATCCCCAGCCCGCAAACAACAATGATGGCTGCAACCAAAAAAAAATGGCCAGGCATTGTGGCAGGTGCCTATGGTCCCAGCTACTTGGGAGGCGGAGGCAGGAGACTCGCTTGAGCCCAGGAGTTGGAGGTTGCTATGAGCTGTGATGCCATGGCACTCTACCCAGAGGGATAGCTTGAGGCTCTGTCTCAA
>CAUYQV010164965.1:0-15997 GCA_963574575.1 Galagoides demidoff | reverse complement strand
CAATGGCAATTTTTGGAAGTCTCTATGGAGACTGAATTTGTTTTTTTTTTGAGACGGAGCCTCAAGCTGTCCCCCTGGGTAGAGTGCTATGGCATCACAGCTCACAGCAACCTCCAACTCCTGGGCTCAAGCGAGTCTCCTATCTCCGCCTCCCAAGTAGCTGGGACCACAGGCGCCCGTCACAACGCCCGGCCATTTTTTGGTTGCAGCCATCATTGTTGTTTGGCGGGCCCAGGCTGGGGATTCGAACCCGCCACCTTAGGTGTACGTGGCTGGCGCCTTAGCCGCTTGAGCCACAGGCGCCGAGCCTAGACTGAATTTGGTTGGTTTAAGAGGAGTTAAGCTGAGGGGAAAAAATAAAGATGCTCTAGATACTATGGATTTCATCCCTGTATCAAGTTAGAACATCAGACAGTTGTGTACTTGCACACCGTTGCTTTGTTCGGTGTATAATTGCTTTTAATTAAGCTTTGGCATCATGCCCTGGGCTCAAATGGTGGTATGCTGTAGTCAGTAAACTGTTATATTGGATACTCTTGATGGCAATGCCTAACATATCAACTGTCCATTTTATCAGGTAATACTGTCTTTATGAAGACTCAGAAGAAATTTCTCTCTATTCTTACTCCTAGGAAAAAATGTACTTTTCTTGAGTAACTGGTTTGTTTTTGTCTTGGAAGCACTGTATATGCCTAATTTTTGTTTCCTGAATTTTAAAGCTAGATTTGCTGCTCAAATCTAAAAATTAGGAGTTTCTGGTATACCCCTATGTAAACTAACCCTAATTTTACCTTCATCTTAATCTTCAGAATTTAAACTCTTACTTACATACTTTATAGTTTGTTCAATAAATACTCTAGAAATACCTTGCAAGAAATAATACACCACCAGAACTAAAAAAATAAGTTAATTGGCTTCTGGGTAAGATGTGATTTCAGTGTCTCTCCACATGAAGTGGAAGAGATAAAGAGAAAAATAAAAAGTTTTAGCTGGGCAGTGTGGTGGGTGCCTGTAGTCCCAGCTACTTGGGAGGCTGAGGCAAGAGAATCGTTTAAGCCCAAGAGCTGGAGGTTGCTGTGAGCTGTGATGCCACAGCACTCTACCAAGCGCAATAAAGTGAAACTCTGTCTCAAAAAAAATTTTTTTTTTATTACATATTGGGAGGGATTCTAGGCATTAAGTTCCGACTGGTTCATTTAGGGATTGCAAATTCTCTCTTTTTTTATTTTTTTATTCTTAATGTCACAAAAGCATAGGTTTTGTGTACCAAAGTAGTCTGAGGTGGGATATGAGTGTCTGTTATGCTGCAGGAATATAGTCAGCACTTTCACATGCACATAGATGGAACTTGACAGAGGTGGTGTTATTTTTTCCCCCCAGACAGAGTCTCATTATATCGCCGTGGATAGAGTACTGTCATAGCTCACAGCAACCTCAAACTCTTGGGCTTAAGTGATTCTTTTGCCTCAACCTCCCAAGTAGCTGGGAGTATAGGCGCCCACCACAACGTCCAGCTATTTTTTGTTGTAGTTGTCATTGTTGTTTAGCTGGCCTGGGCCGGGTTCCAATCCTCCAGCCTTGGTGTATGTGGCTGGTGCCATAACCACTGTGCTACGGGCACCAAGCTGACAGAGTTATAGTTTAACAAGCCCTTGCCTCCCTTTGGCTCTCCTATAGTCCTGTAGAAATAGAAGAGAAGGCTACATATTCACTGCTGTATGCATTATAACCTTTGTAGGAGTTCATCTAGCCTACCAGAGTCCCTTTATTTTCTTTTTGTTGCCAAGTAAATTTTGTACCATCAATGAAATAATAGTTGTATAGTAGCATAATCTGACTCTGGAGGCCAGGCATTGGAAGATTGTGAGGCAAATGAAAATAATCATGACCGTTATGAGAAGAGACTAGAAGTCACATTAGATTGATGACTGAAGATTTGTTTACTTTAACCAGGGGATCATCCCATCTCAAGAGTCCTTCTGAGCCCACTTTTGATTAGCCAAGTTATCTTTTCTTTCAGTTTGACTACAGATCAGTAAACTTTCCCTATAGTGTTACTCCACATGCAGCAGGAAATTTTAGCAGATTATTTCACATTTTTTTCTTAGATTGCCAGCAAGAAACCTAGAGCTGTTCTTCATAACCACTTACATCAGGAATTTCAGAAACAGTAGAACTATTAAGACTTCACGATTTTATTAATCTTTTCAGTCAGTATCATTAACAAAGTTTGATAGTTTTTTCAGGTTCCCTTCAGACAGTACCAGAGTAACATCATCTCTTGAAAGACTTGGAAGGAAGTATTGAAAACCATTTAATTATTATATTGTTACATAGAGTCATTATGCCTGTGTGCAAATTAAGTTCTAATGTGGCAAATATGTTATTGAGTCCAGGAAATAAAGATTGGCCACATGTAGTTTCATAAATAAAGGAGGAAATACTTGTAAGAAAAGATTTCTCACTTATTTCTGGGGTAGAGATGCCTTACGTAGATTTTAAACACAATTGATAAAGGTTGTCATAGGACTGTGAAGGACATTAAGCTAATTAAAATTTATAATATTGCCCATATGCTAAGTTCCACTCATGAAGGAATTTGTATTTGGATTGAGGCTTTGAAAAATTCTAGGCTTAAGAAGTAAAACAAACCAAGTAGAAATTGCCATGGCTGTAGATAGTCAAAAAGGAGTAAGATGAGTTTCTACAAATTAAAAATGTGTTGGATAAAGGATAAAGATACAATAAAAATGCTTTGTATGTATTGAAGGCTGTAGATATTCACCACTGATTATTTGTAAAGAGGAACTCTTTCTGAAGCTATAAAAGTGAAATAAGATAAGCCATCCGGGATGTACATATAAATGTCAAGGTCCAATTCAGGGTTAAACATGAAATCACAAAACTCATGTCAAGAAAGTCTTCCATGGCCTCTGTATGAGCAGACAGTATTTTCCTTGTGAGGGTGAGGTAGGGAGTTGGTTGAAGGCTTAATTTAGAGGCCCATCCATACACTACATAGGTTGAAGGAGAAGATCAGAGTAGGCATGGGCAAAACCTAGACCCAAGCAAGTTATCTGTCAAGCATGCTGACGGACTCAGCTGGTAGGATTCAGACAACAAATGCATGATCAGCATGGTGTCAGGTTCTTTGATCCTTGTTTCATAAGGTAACGCTGAAACCAAAGGGCCAGATGATAGGTAAAATGAGTGGTGAGCACTCTATAGCTGAGAAACAGTTTCTATATGGTAGCTAAGCAATGTTTTAGCCTGTAGCTCTATCCTAAGGAGCAGGCAAGGTGGGTAAATCTCAGGTCTCATTGAAACCAGGGAAGATGGATGAGAAGCTGCCTCAAAATAGAGAAGTGAGAAATAGCCTCGTAGCAGCATCTCACAAGACTGCGTGTCTTTCCATATTCTGGAGGATCACAGGGCATTCTGCCAAGGCACAGGTCAGCCTGTGGTTGAGCCTTCCCTTTGTGGTCTATGAGAGGACATATGGGGTTGCCCAGGTACCAGTACAGAGCAGTTCCCTTACTTTATCCACAGTAAGGGAGATAAAGAGATTTACTGTGGGAGATTTACTGTGCAAATTAGTACAAAAGCATGAAAAGAACTAACACTGTACATGAATAGTTTTAAGCACCTAGGAAGTATGTGTTCTATTGGTCTTGGGAGAAGCAGTTATTTGCTCTTGCACTCTGAAGAAATCCTGACACAGTCACTTGGAATATTCTGAAAAAGGTCTTTTTGTGGTTATATTTCCTTATTCCAGGAAGTTTGTATTCATGAGTAGTGTCTTTGTATTATATCCAGCAGGAATACTCACATGGTCTTTTATTGAGGCGTTTGTGTTTCTTCCAGAACACTCAGTCTCTGATCTGTAGCTTGTAACAGCAGCGTTTAGGCAAGCATAAAGAAAAAGCAGAAACTACCTGTGGAGGTAAGACTGAATGGCTCAGGTTTATTTATTTTAATAGCCAACAATATCAGAATGGAGAAAAGTAGAATATTCTCTTAAGGCATGATAACTCATGAAGATTTAATGAATAATTACCTCAGAATAAGAACATAAACATAATTTATACCTCAGTGTATTCCATGTTTTTCTCCATTCTAGATATTTAAATTTAGAGGGGAAAAAAATGAGTTTTTAAACTTGTGTTTTTAAAATAATAGCTTTATTGAGATACAGTTCTCACTTTTAAAGTATGTAGTTCACTGTTTTTTAGTATATTCAGAGTTGAACAATTATTATCATTACCTAATTTTAGAACATTTTCATCACTCTGGAATGAAACCCCATATTAATTGTCAGTTATTTCCCCTTCTTTCCTCTAATTTATCTAGGAACCCCTAGTCTCCTTTCTGTCTCTGTGGATTTTCTTAAGAGATCAGGCCTTTCAAAAATCATTTTATTAATCGGACAGTTATTTACCAGTCTTTGTGCATAAACACAAATTAGCTATTTTAAAAAGGAATTATTACTCTATTATTTTTATATTAACAAACTATCACCTATATAATTGAGCTACAAACTTCTCTTTATTAGTCATTAAGTCTTTAAAAAAAATCTTGGGGCTGGGTTCGGTGGCTCATGCCTGTAATCCTAGCACTCTGGGAGGCCAAGAAGGGTGGATTGCCTGAGCTCACAGGTTTGAGACCAGCCTGAGTAAGTGCAAGACCCCATCTCTAAAAAATAGCCAGGCATTATGGCGGGGCACCTGTAGTCCCACCTACTCAGGAGGCTGAGGCAAGAGAATCACTTGAGCCCAAGAGTTTGAGGTTGCTGTGAGCTAAGACTCCACAGCACTCTACCGAGGGCAGCAAAATGAAACTCTGTCTCAAACAGACAAATGAATGAACAAACTTGGGCTTAGTAAGCTCAACAGTTCTTATAATAGTGTTGAGCTAATTCAAAATTTAAAAAATGCCAATAACTAAGAATGACATGAAGGCTCTGTTAACCAGTTTGATGAAAATATTTCAAATTGTATATGAAAATACCACACTGTACCCCTGTGATTGCATTAATGTACACAGCTATGATTTAATAAAAAAAAATTTTTTTTAATGCTGAGCAGTCTTAATTACTTGCTATTTCCTCTGTTGTTTTTTCTCCAAGACTACTAGGTTAATATCTGATATATTACTAGGTGCCCAGTTAAGAAAGCTTTATTTTATTTTGATGATAGAGGTGGAATTAAAATCTAGTTTTCCTCCCACGAATTCTCCTCTTTCTCTTATGCTTACACATGCTTTCCATATTTGCCCAAAGCTTTTTTTTTTTTTTTTTTTGAGACAGAGCCTCAAGCTGTTGCCCTAAGTAGAGTGCCCTGGCATCACAGCTCACAGCAAACTCTAACTCCTGGGCTCAAGCAATTCTCCTGCCTCCACCTCCAAGTAGCTGGGACTATAGGCGCCCACCACAATGCCCAACTATTTTTTTGGGTTGCAGCCATCATTGTTGTTTGGCAGACCCAGGTTGGATTCGAACCTGCCAGCTCAGGTGTATGTGGCTGGTGCCTTAGCCACTGGAGCCAAAGCTAAATTTTTAAACCATTTGGAAGCAGTTCATAGAAACAGGAATCATTGTTCTTTATTTCCCCTTTCTCATTTTTTGTAACCTTATGTAGATTTAGAAGTTTAAATCCTCTATTATATGAATGCTGAAATGATCAATAGGCTAACATGGAAAAATATAGACATATTTAACATCTTAAAACACATACAAATGGCCCATATTCACATTTAAAAAGTTTAAGTAAAGTAGGATGTAAATTTTCAGCATGTGTACTTAATATTTTTAAATAGTTCTAGTTAAAATGCAAACTATGAATTGGTGATTTCTGCATATAAAATTTTTTATGTTTTAACGACCTCAAGTTGAAGGAGAGAGGTAGTAAAAGAAAAAATAAACTATAGATCTTTTGTCATTTCTATTTTAAATTTTATTGTGTAAATATTGACATGAAGTATACAGTTCTTAAATGTATAATTTGAGTTTTTACTTACATATGTGATATATATATAGTAATCACTACATACAGAATATTTCAACATCCTAGAAGTCTCATGAGTACCCCTTTTTGTCATTTATACTCTTCTAAGGAGTAATCATAGTTTTGACTTATGTTACTATAGATTAGTTTTTGTCTGTTCATGAAGTGCATGTAAATAGAATCATACAGTATTGTTTTTGTCTGTCTTTTTCACTCATTATGTAGATAAGATTCATCCATATTGTTTTGTGAAACAGTTTTTTCCTTCTAGTATTCTGTTACATAAATAAAACAGTTTATCTGTTCCCTGGTTGATGGAGGTTTGGTTTGTTTATAGCTTTTTGCTATTATGACTAAAGCTGCTAGAAACATACTTGCTTTTTGACAAATATATGCACTCATTTTCCTGGGCCATAAGATTTTATAGTTTATAAACGTTCAAACGTTTTAATTAAAGTAGACAGAATGCAGCTGGGTGCAATGGCTCAAGCCTATAATCATAGCACTCTGGGAGGCAGAGGCAGCAGGATACCTCGAGCTCAGGAGTTCAACACCAATACTCTGTCTCTACTACAAATAGAAAAATTAGCTAGGTGTGGTGGTGTATTCTTATAGTCCCAGCTACTCACTGAGGCTGGAGGATTGTTCAAGCCCATGAGTTCCAGGTTATAGTGAGCTATGATGAAACTGCACTCTAGCCAGGGCAACAGAGCAGGACTCTGTCTCAAAAAAAAAAAAAGCCATAATGCAAATCCTGCCTCACAAGAGATTTCAAGTCTGTTTAAGTAGCTTGTATACCTCTTTGATTTTATAATAGAAGCTGGGGAAAATAATAATGACTTTACAGCAAGTTTAGGGTGGTATCATACTCCTGTTCTATAATCCAAGAGTTACGGATATTATATATTCATTCATTCAGTGCCATTCTAGGTGGTAGAGATATATCTGTGAAAGACAGTTGTACAACCCATTTACATCAACCAAAAATCCAGTCATTTGAACATAACATTGCAGAGTGCAACGATAGGAGAATGAGAGTTATTAGGGGAGTACTTAGAATGGAGTACTCACCTAAACCTGGGTAGTAAGAGGAGGCATCTTGGAGGAAATGACAGCTAAACTGGGCTCTAAAATATTGAATTGGAATTAGATACAGGTCGTGGTGGTTGAGGTGAGCAGGTCAATGAGAGTTTTTAGGCAACGTTTAATGCTTGGAGACTTGAGAAACTGAAAGTAATTGAGTAAGCAGAGGGAACCATTGAAGATTGTCTATATTAGAAAACTTCAGCATACAAAGAGTAGTAGAGTGAGTCCTCTTACACGTATCCCACAACTTTAGCAATTACCAAGTCATGGCTAATGTTATTTAGACCACTACCTCCATCCCTGGTGGATTATTCTGAAACAAATTTGAGATACCATATTGTATCATTGTTATTTATAGCAGGAGAGTGATATAGTTTTGCATTTTAGAAATTACATGTTCCTAGTAATTCTAAATGACCTTTAAAATACCTGCCCCATAGTTTGGGTGTTTCTCATTTGCTGCCAGTTATGCAAAGTCATTCATCTTCCTGCACTACCAGGTACTTTTTATAGTAGTTTACATTTTTTCAAATTACAGTGTTATGGAAACATGATTAAATGTTAAAACGGTTTTATGTATTTATCTTCCCATGTCTATCAGTTGGTTTATTGTACTTTAAGGTACTATTAATGGGCTGGACACAGTGGTGTATGCCTGTAATCAAACACTCTCGGAGGCTGACGCTGAAGGACCGCTTGAGCTCAGGAATTGAAGACCAGCCTGAGGAACAGGCTCTCCCATCTCTATTAAAACAGAAAAAAAAATTAGCCAAGTGTTGTAGAGGGTGTCTGTAGTCCCAACTACTCAGGAGGCTGTGACAGTAGGATCAGTTGAACCCAGGACTTTGAGGTTGCTGTGAGCCAGGCTGGCACCATGGCACTCTAGGCTGGGCAACAAAGTGAGACTTTGTCTCAAAAAAAAAAAATTGGCAGTAAATGAGAAACACTCAGAGATTAGTGATGGTTTTGGCTTATATATCTATTACATTAAAATGTGGTAATCAATTACAAGTCTGTTTGTTTCTAGGATTCAGCCTCTGAATCACAAATATGCTACTATTTGGAAAGTGGAATTAGATTTCCTACTTTGTTTTCATGAGTTAAAATTAGGGTACATATGATTAGTTACATCATTTGTGTTTGTAGGGATAAAGTCCAAAGTCTGAATTGTAATTGAGTTCTTCACCTAGGAAGTGTGCCATATACCCCTACATTTTATCCACTAGGTGGGAACTAGCCAAGCTCCTTCCTCCCCTACCCGTTTCTTGAATTTAATTGTGTTTTTCTCTCATGTGGGACTGTAATTGTTGGTCTACCATTTTCAGAGTAGTACTGAATACATGGGATGCTTGCTTTTTCATTCTTTAGTTACTTTACTTAGGAGAATGTTCTCCAAATTCATCCAGGTAAATACAAAAGATGCAAAGTCTCCATCTTTTTTGTAGCTGAATAGTATTCCATGGCATACATATACTGAAGGTTTTTAATCCATTTACTGGTTGATGGGCACTTGGGTTGTTTGCACATCTTTGTAGTTGTGAATTGAGCTGCTATAAACATTTGAGTACAAAAGTCCTTAGGGTAAAATGATTTTTTTTCTTCTGGGTAGATACTTAATAATGGAATTATGGGATCAAATAGGATGTGTACTTTTAGTTCTTTAAGGACTCTCCATACTTCTTTCCAAAAGTTTGCAGTCCAACCAACAGTACATTAGTAGACCCCTCTCTCCACACCCCTGCCAGCATTTGCAGCTTTGGGACCTTGTGACGTGGGCTATTCTCACTAGTGTTAGATGATATTTCAACATGGTTTGATTTGCATTTCTACTCATTTCTCTGATGAGTAGGGATAATGAGCATTTTTTCATGTCTTGTCTGGCCATCTGTCTTCTGGGGAAAGGTTCTGTTCATGTTGCTTACCCATTGATTGATGCTGTTGTTTGCTCTTTTTATCTTATTATTATTTATTATTTATTTTTTTGGCAGTCTTTGGCCAGGGTTGGGTTTGAACATGCCACCTCTGGTATATGGGGTCAGCACCCTACTCCTTGAGCCATAGGCCCCACCCATGTTTGCTCTTTCCTTGTTGATTTGCTTGAATTCTTTGCGTATTCTGGCCACCAGCCTTTTGTTTGGTTTATAACATGTGAATATCTTCTCTCATTCTGAGTATTGTCTGTTCGCTTTGTTGTGTCCTTACCTTTGCAGGAGCTTTTTTTTTTTTTTTGAGACGGAGCCTCAAGCTATCTCCCTGGGTAGAGTGCCATGGCATCACAGCTCATAGCTACCTCCAACTGCTGGGCTCAAGAGAGTCTCCTGCCTCAGCCTCCCAAGTAGCTGGGACCACAGGTGCTCGCCACAACGCCTGGCCATTTTTTGGTTGCAGCCATCATTGTTGTTTGGCGGGCCCGGGCTGGGAATTCGAGCCTGCCACCTCAGATGTACATGGCTGGCGCCTTAGCCAATTGAGCCACAGGCGCCGAGCCTGCAGGAGCTTTTTAACTTGATCAGATCCCACTTGTTTATTTTTGTTGCTGCTGCAGTTGCCAATGGGGTCTTTTTCATGAATTATTTCTCAAGGCTGTAACATTAGAATTTTTTCCCAAAGTTTGCTCTAGGGTCTAGATTTACTTAATTTTACTTAAAATATTTTTTTAATTTTTAAATTATTTTTTATTTTATTATTTATGTATTTATTTATTTTGAGACAGAATCTCAGGCTATTGCCTTAGGTAGAGTGCTGTGGTGTCATAGCTCACAGCAACCTCAAGCATTTATGCTCAAGAGATCCTCTTGCCTCAGCCTCCTGAGTAGCTGGGATGTCAAGTGTTGGACTATGCCTGGCTAATTTTTCTATTTTTAGTAGAGATGGGGTGTCACTCTTGCTCAGGCTGGTCTCAAACTCCTGAGCTGAAGTAATCTGCCCCCTGCTTGACTTCCCAGAGTGCAAGATTAAAGGCATGAGCCACCACACCAGGCCTAGATATACTGGTTTTAATATGAATGTTTTTACAGATTCAGGTTGAAGAATTTACAATTCTCCTTTGGTGTATTGAAATATACTGAAATTTATTTACTTAATAAAACTTACTTTGTTGATAAAAATTAATATAGATGGCTTTTATTTTAAAGCTATTTATACCTATCTCTGGACCACTAAGTTAAAAATCCTGTCCTCTAATTAGAGTGTTTCTTATGGTATTTTAGTTTAATTTCCTTTTTTTTTAAAAATAATTATTGCAATACTTTGGGACAGTACTGTAGTCATTCATTCATTGTGTGAGAGGCAGTGATATTTATCTAAATCAAAGGTTGGCAAATTTTGGCTGCTGAAAATGGTTCTTACCTTTCTAAAGGGTTATTACAAAAAAGGAAGAAGAATTTATAACAGAAACCATATATAGTCTGTGAATGTAAAATATTTACTATCTGGGCTTTTACAGAGAAAGAGTTTTAGTCCTTTATGTAAGTGAATGTAACTTAATTTCTTGACACATGCTTTTTTTTTTTCTTTTGAAATGTTTCTATAAGATTTGTTTTAGAACTGACACTGAATATTAAAGTTTTCATTGTCTTCTACAGAGAAGATGGTGAATTAGAAGATGGTGAAATAGATGATGCAGGATTTGAAGAAACACAAGAACAAGAGGCAAAAGAGGATGAGAAGCAGAAAAATGAGAAAGCCTACAGAAAATCAAGAAAAAAACACAAGAAAGAAAGAGAGAAGAAAAAATCCAAAAGGAGGAAACGTGAGAAACATAAGGTTAGTTGTAATCTACTTTCTATTCTTTGGTAAATTTTTAGGAAATATAAAATACTAAAAATTAGAAAATATGTTACTACCTGCTCTCCTATAAAGTGTTTGGGTTAGATATTTTTATTTATGTGATTAACACTTTTTCTAAACATAAATAACAGGGTGGACATAAAGTTTGTGTGCAATTTAAATAGTAAATAATTCTTAGTAACAATAGTTACTAAAAAGTAACACGAACTTCATGTCCACTTATATTTTAAATTAGTTTACTATTTTCCCTATATTATGTGAAATATCAAAATAAAGATTTAAAAAAATAAGTTAAATCTTAACTTGATCATTACAGATTAAAATATGTAGTCTTTGAATGGATAAAAGACTATATGCAAGGAAGATTAAGGAAAGAATGTCATTCTCTACAGATACAGATTATACATAGGCTAGCAAAACCAAAAATCCATTGACAACATCTATAAAAGAATGAAGGAACAATGAGAACAGCAACAGAAACTTGGAGGGTTATTACCTCTAGTTCACACATGAGTGTAAGATGACCACAGAGAATTGGATAGTGCTGGAAAGATGTGGGCCTGATGAACTCCTGATACTACAGACCATCATGGACTTACAAACATCTAACTTAGGTGCAACTCACACTCACGGAGACTATTACAGTAAATTCCCAAATTAAAAACACTTGACTGATGTACAACTCGCACTCATGAACAGAGGCCATTACAGGTAATATGTAAATGTACCTGCTCCAACTTACATACAAATTCAACGTAAGAACAAACCTGCTGAACCTATCTCGTACTGAAACACTTAATAACAAACCTACTGAACCCAAGGACTGCCTGTAATCAACCAAATCCCTTTTTCTAGGACAGAGTTTTATACTGAGGAAATAAATGTTGGGAGTAGAATGTAAATTGAGAGGTATACTATAGGGGAAGGAAGCATGAAAAGCACATTGCAGAAAAACAGCCATGTTTTTGAACACTTAATGCTAACAACAGAAGAGATAAACTAGAACTGTGAAGCTTTGTTGGCCCATTCCATCCATTTTTTCACATGAACAGCAAGATAGGACTGTGACCACATTTCATAGACGTTTAATAAGAAGAAAAAGAATAATGGAGAGAATCATAGTCTTCTAGAAAAGAAAGAATATTCACAGAGCATATGAAAAATTTAACCCAATATTTTAAAATAGTAAGAAACTAAGAAAACAATACAAGATATTATCAAACAACATAAGTAGAAATTTGAATAAAGATTCTTTAGCCATCTAGGCAGAAAGACCAAGTGCCTTATTAAGAAAAGAAGATCAGTTCAGGCATTATGGCTCATACCGGTAATGCTAGCACTCTGGGAGGCCATCTAGAGGAGCAGATTGCTTTGAGCTCAGGAGTTCGAGACCAGCCTTAGCAAGAGTGAGACCCATCTCTACTAAAAATAGAAAAACTAGCCAGGCATAGTGGCACACATCTGTAGTCCTAGCTACTTGGGAGGCTGAAACAGGAGGATCTTTTGAGTCTAAGAGTTTGAGGTTGCTGTGAGCTGTGATGCAGCAGCACTCTACCCAGGGTGACAGAGTAAAACTTTGTCTCAAAAGTTTTGGCCAGGCACAGTGGCTCGGGCCTGGAATCCCAGCACTTGGGAGGCCCAGGAGGGTGGATTGCCTGAGCTCATGGGTTTAAGACCAGCCTGAGCAAGAGCAAGATCCCATTTCTAAAAAATAGTCGAGCGTTGTGGTGTGTACCTGTAGTCCCTGATAGTCGGGTAGCTGAGTAAATAAAATTGCTTAAGCCCAAGAGTTTGAGGTTGCCATTAGCTATGACACAAGTGTACTATAATAAGGGCAACAGAGTGAAACTCTATCTCAAAAAAAAAAAAAAAGAAAAACTTTTGGTTATTTCTTTTCTTCTGTTGGGTTTGGGATTAGATTGTTTTTTCTTTTTCCAGTTCCATAATATGGTTTATGAGTTTGTTCATGTTAAGGAGACAATAACCAAAGCAAATAGCCTTTAGAACGGTGAAAGATACTTGTATATTATGAATGGGACAAAAGCTTGATAAGTAAGAACTACAGAGAACTCAAATAAATCAAAAAAAGAGCCAACAATCCCATATATCACTGGGCAAGAAGCATGAATAGAACCTTCTCTAAAGAAGACAGACATATGGTTAACAAACATATAAAAAATGCTCATCATCCCTAATCATCAGAGAAATGCAAATCAAAACCACTGAGATATTGCCTAACCCCAGTGAAAATGGCCCACATCACAAAGTCTCAAAGCTGTAGATGCTGGTGTGAATATGGAGAGAACACTTTTACACTGCTGGTGGGACTGCAAACTAATACAACCTTTTTGGAAGGAAGTGTGGAGAATCCTCAAAGAACTCAAATTAGACCTCCCATTTGATCTTGCAACCCCATTACTGGGCATCTACCCAGAAAAAAAAAATCATTTTATCTTAAGGACCTTCGCATTAGACCAGTGGTTCTCAACTTTCCTAATGCTGTGATGTATTTTCACTGTTACAAAGGAGTCGTGACCCACAAGTTGAGAACTGCTGTACTAGACTATTCTTCACAGCTGAATTTACAATTGCTAAAACGTGGAAACAACCTAAATGCCCACAAACCCAGGAATGAGTTAACATAAGCTGTGGTGAATGTATACCCTGGAATACTATTCAGCTGTTAAAAGAAATGGAGACTTTACATCTTTTGTATTAACCTGGATTCAGTTGGAATGTATTTTTCTTAGAAAAGCATCACAAGAATGGAGAAGCAAGAACCAATATACTCAATTCTGCCAGTAGATGACCTAATACATGGTGGGGGATAAGGGGATGAGGGAGCAGAGAGAGGGGATAGGGGGTCATGGTATATAGCATACCTCTTGGGGGCAGGACACAATTGTAAGAGGGACTTTACCTAACAATTGGAAATGGTATAACCTAATTCTTTGTACCCTCAATGAATCACAAACAATTAAAAGATCAAATTTGTATAAAAATGTTTGACAATAATAATTTTATGCCTGAAGATAATGAAGTGATAAAATACTCAAGGAAGTAGAGTGTGAATTAAGGATTTTACATCTACCTAAATACTGACCTTAAAATATAATGTCTTTAGGTAAACTATATGCAAGAAGTACTCAGGAAATATTTTAACCATGAGACTTTCTGTAAAATCTATTAGAGAATAAGTTCAGACAGCCAAAATGACTGGGGTGAGAGAGAAAGAGTGGTCTACATGCATATACGTATTTACTTGTAAAACTAAGACTAAATTATGGATAAAGGGGGAGAATATATTATATATTGGAATATTGCAACTGTAAAACATGTCAGAAAAAGCAGAATAATATACAATAAGCAGCATGAACTTGCTAATTTGCTTTATTGTTAATAACTGAGAATAAAAATTATCCTGGGAATGAAAGAAGAAAGAAAGGGTTACTGCCTAATTTCAATATTGTTTCCATTAGTAAATAAGTGGTATGCAAAAATAGGACCTATGATTATTAGGAAAAGGCAGTATGAAGGAAATCATTGAAACAAAAATATAAACCTTTCTAAATACCAAAATCATATTCTCTTCCAATAATGGCAAAATTCAACTCTAAGCTACTTGTAAGAGAAAAATATTAAAAAATAGTAAAGTTATACCAGGCAAATGCAAAAAGAGAGAAGGCAGGAGCCAACTGTTGATACTGAAAAAGTCAAATTTAGGTCAAAAAGTCATTAAAAGAAATAAAGAAAGGCATTATATAATGTTAAAGCTTATAATTCACAATGAAGATGTTACTGATATATATATATTTTTTTCTTTTTTTTGAGACAGAATCTCACCATGTCACCCTCAGGAGAGTGCTGTGTTGTCACAGCTCCCAGCAACCTCAAACTCTTGGGCTTAGGTGATTCTCTTGCCTCAGCCTCCCAAGTAGTTGGAACTATAGGCTCCCGCCACAATATCCGGCTATTTTTTTGTTTGTTTGTTTGTAGTTGTTATTGTTGTTTTAGCAGGCCTGGGCCAGGTTTGAACCTGCCAGCCCTGATGTAGGTAGTCAGAGCCATAACCATTGTGCTATGGGCACCATGCCATGTTACTGATATTTGATATCCTCCCCAAACCAACTTTCGTAAAGCAGGAACTATAAGGGTTGCAAGAAAGAATAGATAGAACATATTACTAATAGGAAATATACCAATATATCTTTTTAGTTGTGTTTTTTTTGTGTGTGTGTGTGAGACAGAATCTTACTCTGTCACCCTGGCTAGAGTACAGTAGCTTTATCATGGTTCACTATAGCCTTGAAGTCCTAGGCTCAAGGAACCCTCCTGCCTCAGCCTCCTGTGTAGCAACAGGTGAGTACCACCATGCCCAGCTAATTTTTTTGGTTTTGGTAGAGACAGGGTCTTGCTCTTGCTCAGGCTAGTCTCCAATGCCTGACCTCAAAATGAACCTCCCCCTTAGGTCTCTTGAGAGTGCTAGGATTATGGGCATGAGCCACCATGCTCAGCTCAATATACCTCTCTTAATACAAAGAGATCAATTAAGTCCATGAAAAGGTGCAAGGGACTCCTGAGAATGTACCTTCATAGCAGGTACACTTAGAATATTCATAAAAACTGCCCATATCATAGGCCACAAAGAAAACTATAGTTAATTCAATAAAGTAGAAATAATACAAAGAACCATCTCAAACCGCAATGCAATAAAACTAGCATTACAGTGCCTTTCTGTTTGGTTAATTCATGCTCTAAATAGCTTGTGGAACATGGGCAAAACATAGGTTAAAACTGCAGAAACCTCATAAAAATAATGATAAAATCTTGACATAGTGTTTGTGGAATATAGCTAAAGCAACTGTCGGAAGAAAGATTATTTATTATAGTATTAGCAATAGCAATGAAAATGAAAAAAAAAAGGCAAGTTAAATACCCAACTTAAAAAGCTAGAATAGGCTCGGCGCCTGTGGCTCAATCGGCTAAGGCGCCAGCCACGTACACCTAAGGTGGCGGGTTTGAATCCCCAGCCCAGGCTGCCAAACAAAAATGATGGCTGCAACCAAAAAAAGTGGCTGGGCGTTGTGGCGGGCGCCTGTGGTCCCAGCTACTTGGGAGGC
>CAUYQV010164964.1:0-23460 GCA_963574575.1 Galagoides demidoff | reverse complement strand
CCAGGCGTTGTGGTGGGCGCCTGTGGTCCCAGCTACTTGGGAGGCGGAGGCAGGAGACTCGCTTGAGCCCAGGAGTTGGAGGTTGCTATGAGCTATGATACCATAGCACTCTACCCAGGGGGATAGCTTGAGGCTCCGTCTCAAAAAAAAAAAAAAGACCTATAAACATAGTTTCTTGGCTCCGCGCCTGTGGCTCAATCGGCTCAGGCGCCAGCCACATACACCTAAGGTGGCGGGTTCGAATCCCCAGCCCAGGCCCGCCAAACAACAATGATGGCTGCAACCAAAAAATGGCCAGGCATTGTGGTGGGCCCCCTTGGTCCCAGCTACTTGGGAGGCAGAGGCAGGAGACTCGCTTGAGCCCAAGAGTTGGAGGTTGCTATGAGCTGTGATGCCATGGCACTCTACCCAGGGGTAGCTTGAGGCTCCGTCTCAAAAAAAAAAAAAAAAATAGTTTCTTCCCACATTATCAAACTAAGTTTCTTTTAAATCTCTTCCACTTTTGCCTCACTATTAGAGCTTATTCATGTAGTTAACAATGCGATAGTTAAGTGCTGGCTGCTAAATCAGTTTTTCCTTTCTAGCCAAGTTATATTTTTAACTGACATAGTATAATACTGTTTCCATAGATTTGTAAGCATGTCTATGCCTGCATGCCCATATAAAAACGTATTACGTATTTAGTATTCCAGTTAGTGAGGTGCTTTTTCCCCACAATATTGTTAACATCTTCAAAGGCAGGCCTTGACAATATCCTTTGGCTTGCTATCATTGCTTCCTCAAACACACCTTAGCAAACTAAGCCAAAGAATGATCCCTCTGCACACACATCCTTGCTGCATTGCTTCCTCCCTTCTTGTTTTCCTCCATCCT
Source organism: Galagoides demidoff (assembly GCA_963574575.1). Taxonomy (NCBI): domain Eukaryota; kingdom Metazoa; phylum Chordata; class Mammalia; order Primates; family Galagidae; genus Galagoides; species Galagoides demidoff. The sequence continues at coordinate 22,587 of CAUYQV010164964.1, read as the reverse complement.
TGGCCTTTCTTCATGTGTTTTCCTTGTCTAGATGGACTATACAAACACGTGTTAGCATATTTTTGTATTCTTTTTTTTTTGAGACAGAGTCTCACTGTGTCGCTCTCAGTAGAGTGCAGTGGCATCACAGCTTACAGCAACCTCAAACTCTTGGCCATAAGCGATTGTCTTGCTTCAGCCTCCCAAGTAGCTGGGACTATAGGTACCTGCCACAAGGCCCGGCTATTCTTCTTGTTGTTGCAGTTGTCATTGTTGTTTAGCTGGCCCAGGCCAGTTTTCAACCCATTTGCTTCATTGTTATGTAGCTGGCGCCCTAACCAATGAGCTATGGGTGATGAGCCTACTTTTTGTATTCTTTTTTGTGAGACAGAGCCTCAAGCTGTCCCCCCTGGGTAGAATGCTGTAGCATCACAGTTCACAGCAACCTCCAACTCCTGGGCTTAAGCCAGTCTCCTGTCTCTGCCTCCCAAGTAGCTGGGACCACAGGCGCCCGCCACAACACCTGGCTATTTTTTGGTTGCAGCCTTCATTGTTGTTTGGCGGGCCTGGGCTGGATTCGAACCTGCCACCTTAGGTGTATGTGGCTGGCACCTTAGCCAGTTGAGCCACAGGTGCTGAGCCAACTTTTTTGTATTCTTAATCACACTGTTTCCACAGGACCCTCTCACTACCCACACTATTGTCACTGTGTAAGTAAACAGTTGCTCACTGTTGGAAAACTTTTTGCAGGATGCTACCTGAGTCGTTACTTCCTCTGGTACCTAAATCAGGATGTGCCCTGGGTGATGACTCACACACCATTGTCCATGAAGGATGACTGAGTAAACCTGTTGTTAACACAGCTGAGACCTGTGTCCCTTGAGCTGTTCCTTCCCGTATTTCTGTTTCCTGTGACCCGTTGTTTCTGGTGCTGCTTGGATCAGCAGTGGCTCCTAAGAACATGTGTGTGCCTGCAGGCTTTGGGTCAAGTCTTGTTTTTCTTATTTCATGTGCAAATTTGGGTTAGAGGCATAAATGTTACGGACTTGCTGTTTTTACTTGAAACATAACAATTTATCTCAACGTTCTTCTAACAACTTCTTGGTGGTTAATGGCTAAGAATACTGCATGGTGTTTGTAAAGACTGCAAAACTGTGAGTAGGACTTCAGCAGCTAAATTTTGGCCAACATTAATATAGTTGCCTGAATTATGTTGTAAAGGATTTTCTTGTTCAGTTTGTACCAAACAGTGTTTTCTGTGACCCCAGTTAATACATTTTCCAAGTACAACCTCGTGCTTTCAGCCCATTGCAATATGCTTTAGTGTCAGGACAGAAAATTTCTCCTTTCAGGGTTAACATAGGCTTGTGCAGTGTGTTTTCATTATAGGTTGTTCCATATAAGGCTTCCCTGCAGTTGTTTTAAATTCTGTTTAATCACGTTTTTCATTTTTTTAAAGATATTCTAAAGAGGCTAGGCATGGTGGCCCATGCCTGTAATCCTAGCACTCTGGGAGGCTGAGGTGGGTGGTTCACTTGAACTCTGAGTTCAAGACCAGCCTGAGTAAAAGTGAGACTGTATCTCTACTAAAAATAGAAACACCGAGGCAAGAGGATCACCTGAGCCCAAGTTGGAGGTTGCTGTGAGCTATGATGATACAGCCCTCTACCTAGGGCAACAGCTTAAGACTGTCTTAAAAAAAAAAAAAAAGATGATTTTCTAAAGATTAAAAATTATGATCGGAAGTTTTATAACTTTGTTATACCTTTGGTATGATGTTATATACTTCAATAGCAGGTATTTAATGAGCAGAGGTGATTCATCAGACACCTCTGGTTGTTTTTATCTTGTAGGCATCTCTTCTGCACATGTGATAAATGAATTGCCACCTAAAGAGAATAATGCAGCAGAAATATCCCCCACAGTGCTGTTGGAAAGGCACCAAAGCCATGTCATTGAAGACTTTTGCTTTAGGGAAATCCAGAAGAATATGCATAACTTTGAGTGTCAGTGGAGAGATGATGGAAGACATTCCAGTAGGATCCATATGACCCCTCAGGGAAATCTCACTGGTAGGAGAGATCAGCATGGTAGGAAGGATTCAGGAAATAAACTTACTAATACTCAATTGGGATTGAACATCCAGTCACAACCGGTAGAACTGCAGCTATTTAATGGTGAAGAGAAAATTTATGAATGTAATCCCATGAAGAAATCTGTCAACAATGATTTCTTGGTTTTGCCACCCCACAGAATTCCTTCTACTATCAAACCCCACCTTCCTCATGAATATGAGTATGATCTTATGGATGCATTCTTCACACAAAGACAGAAAGCTTACCTAGGGACAGAGCATTACAAATGTAATGAGTGTGGTGAGGCCTTTAATCAAGGCTTACATTTCACTATTCATCAAATAATGCATGCAGAAGAGAAACAATTTAAATGTGACATACGTGCCAAGGTCTTCAATAACAAAACAAATCTTGCAAGTCCTCGGAGAATACGTGGTGGAGAGAAACCTCATAAATGTAATGCATGTGGCAGGGGCTTCAGTCATGAGTCATCCCTAGCAAATCATTGGAGAATTCATAATGGAGAGAAACCTTACAAATGTAATGAATGTGGAAAAGTATTTCATCGAATTTCAAACCTTGCACAACATCAGATCATTCACACTGGAGAGAAACCTTACAAATGTAATGAATGTGGAAAGGTCTTCAATCACATGTCATACCTTGCACAACATCGGAGAATTCATACTGGAGAGAAACCTTACAAGTGTAATGAATGTGGCAAGGTCTTCAATCAAATGTCAAACCTGGCACAACATCGTTCAATTCATACTGGAGAGAAACCTTACAAATGTAATGATTGTGGAAAGGTCTTCCGTCAAAGTTCAGTCCTTGCACAACATCGGACAATTCACACAGGAGAGAAACCTTACAAATGTAATGAATGTGGCAAGGTGTTCAGTCAGAATTCACACTTTGCGAATCATAGAAGGATTCATACTGGAGAGAAACCTTACAAATGCAATGAATGCGGCAAGGTCTTCAATCAAAGTTCACACCTTGCACAACATCGGAGAATTCACACTGGAGAGAAACCTTACAAATGTAATGAATGTGGCAAGTTATTCAGTCGCAATTCATACCTTGTGCGACATCTAATAATTCATACTGGTGAGAAACCTTATAAATGTAATTAATGAATGTGGCAACACGTGCAGTCAAAATTCACACTTTGCAAGTCATTGAGGAATTCAAACTGGAGAGAAACCTTGCAAATGTAATGAACGTGGCAAGGTGTTCAGTCAGAATTCATAACTCATAGAACATATGATAATCCATACGGGAGAGAAATCTTAGAAATGTAATGAATGTGGCAAGGTATTTAGTCAAAATTTATACCTTGTGCAACACCTAGTAATTCATAACTTGTGAGAAACCTTATAAATATAATGAAAGTGGAAATGTCTTCAGTGTAAACTCCTCCTTAGCGCTTCACCAGCGTGTTCATACTGGAGAGAAATCATACAAACATAAGAATTGTGGTGAAAACTTTAGCATGCATTGAAGCCTTAGTACTATCACACAGTGCATATTGGAGAAACATTTGAATGTAATGAAATGAATGTGGCAAGTGTTTCAGTGAAAATTTGTAGCTACTACATCATCAGAAATTTTATGTGGGGAAGAAATCTTACTAATGTGACAATTTAATTAATGTGGGAAGGTAATGTTCCAGCATTAAGGATTCCTTGGAATCCATTGGATAATTCAAACTAGAAAGAAACTTGCAAGTGGGATGAATGTTACAAAGCCTTTAGTTGTCATGCAGGGGGCCCAACCTTTTGACTTCTCTGGTCCACATTGGAAGAAGACTTGTCTTGGGCCATACAGTAAATCCACAGACACTAATGAAAGGTGATGAGCAAAAATAAATGTCTGGGTATAATTTTCATGGTATGTGTCATAAGGAGACATATGTAAAAGTCCTTACATAATTCTCATATGGCTTTTGAGCTGCAGATTGGACACACTACATTCAGACATAGACCAAAGTGCAACATTAATTATGTGGAGATGAATTCAACTGTCTTCTAAAGTCTCATTTTCCTGACTGTTCCACACCTGACAGAATATTTTGAAAGAGAAAATAAAAGGCCTATAATTGATTACAAGCTTGATGTAAAAAAGTTTTACAGTCTTTCTGAGTGCATGTAAGGTTAATTTGAAGTAATAGCATATTCCAAATTTTGAAGTAAGCATATTACTGTCAACAAAGTTTATCTCAAAGGTATTTGAGGTTAGCTCATCTCATGTGTATACAAGTTTTATGAAGAACTATATTGTTAATATCTACTTTTACAAAGTTATTGCCTTTTAAAAACCTATAGTTGGTGACCTAACTTATCACTGGCCTTAACCCTCCACGCCACACACCCCAGGAGTTGTCCCTGTGACAGTCTCTGAATGAGTCTGAGGTTGACTTCCTCTGGAGCAAACAGAGAAGGGAGGTGGAAAGGTTTTCTGGTCTTTTCTGTTGGGTGTGAGCATGAAATTTCATATTCTGTCCAGAATTTTGCATTTCACATTTTAGTTTGCATCCCCATCACAGGCAATTCTACACACTTTTGAATAAAACTACTAATACAAATTTTGGTAGCAGGAACGTTTGTGGATCCAATTGCTGCCTCATACTGACCCTCCTAGATGGATCCCAGGGCCCAGATCTCTGACTTCTTACAGCCTCACTAGCAGGTCTTGTCTGCAAAATCTAGAAAACAGACATGCTCCGGGCAGGAGGCAGAGGAATGTGGGATGTGCAGGCCCCACACTGCCTGGGCCTGGTAGGCAGCTGCAGAGTTTCTAATAAACCCAGGAGAGCACATGGAGACCGGTTCTTACAGTGCAGCTGTTTTTTCCCACCTATATTTTTTTTTTTATTGAGACGGAGCCTCACGCTATCCCCCTGGGTAGAGTGCCATGGCATCACAGCTCATAGCAACCTCCAACTCTTGGGCTCAAGCGAGTCTCCTGCCTCCGCCTCCCAAATAGCTGGGACCACAGGCGCCCGCCACAACGCCCGGCCATTTTTTTTGGTTGCAGCCATCATTGTTGTTTGGCGGGCCCAGGCTGGGGATTCGAACCCGCCACCTTAGGTGTAAGTGGCTGGCGCCTTAGCCGACTGAGCCACAGGCGCCGAGCCTTTTCCCACCTATATTAATGCAGCGGCTATTCCCTGATTGCTTTCTCCATCTTAATTCCCAGATGACTCAAATTCAACCTATTTTATTCCATTGCCCCGCCTAATCTCTCAGCTGTTTATGATAGAGAATCACTTTGCACCTCCAACATCTTAAGTTTAAACCTGGGCTTTGCGCTCCTGCGCCTTCTGTACCTTGGATCTGGCAGTCCCTACAGACCTTAAAATCCCTGTACTGCCCCCCTGACAGACCTGCCTGTGAGAGTCTCAGAATCAAGTCACTTTGGGTAAAATCATTCTGAGAAAGATTTCTGCCTTCAATCTTTCTGCCTTGAGTCAGGTACGAAGTCTGACAGTTAAGTTCAAGAACTCACCTTAGAAAAAGTGCTACTAACCTTATTGTTAATATCACTAAAGTCACTTTTTTTTTTGAGATAAGAGTCTCAGTTTGTTGCCCTCAGTAGAGTGCTGTGGTATCACAGCTCACGGTAACCTCAAGCTTAAGCGATCTCTTGCCTCAGCCTCCCAAGTAGCTGGGGCTATAGGCGCACAACACCCAGCTATTTTTTTGTTGCAGTTGTCATTGTTGCCTAGCTGGCCCAGGCCGGGCTCAAACCCGCCAGCCTGGGTGTACGTGGCTGGCACCATAACCACTGTGGTACAGGCATCAAGCCCAAACTCTTAGGCTTAAGTGATTCTCTTGCCTTAGCCTCCAGGGTAACTGAGATTACAGGTGCCTGCCACTACGCCAGGCTATTTTTTAGAGATGAGATCTTGCTCTTGGTCAGGTTTGAACTTGTAAGCTCAGGCAATCCACCCACCTCAGCCTCCCAAGTGCTGGGTTTATAAGTATGAGCCACGGTGCCCAGCCTCTATAGTCACTTTCAAAGTACTCACACTGGGAAGCTATGTACCAATGCCAGTGCCTAGGCCACCCTTCAAAGCAATTTTTTCTGGAATGGCATCAGGGCTCTTATACTATTCTTGGTGTCCTGAATGTAGTCAAAATATCTTTTTTTCCACACTTCCCTATTTTCTGGTAATGGAAAAAGTCATTGGAGCCAGGTGCAGTGGCTCACACCAGCACCCTCTGCAGGTGAGGTCGGCAGATTGTTTGATCTCGAGAGTTCAGCCTGAGTTAAGATTGAGACCTGTCTCTCCTAAAAACACAAACTAGCCAGGGGTGGTGGTGGGTTCCAGCTACTGGGGAGGCTGAGGCAGAAGATCACTTGAGCCCAGGAGTTTGAGGTTCTTGTGAGCTATGGCACTTTACCCAAAGTGACCATATGAGACACTGTTTCAAAATAAGAGAGAAAAGAAAGAAAAAAAAAACAGTCACTGAGGGCCAGATCAACTGAGTAAGGGAGGGTGTTCCAATATGGTTATTTGATTACTGGGTGAAAACTTCAGAGTGCTAGGGGTCACATTTGTTAGTATTGTTATTCAATTTTTATTATGTCTTATTCAAATATATATTTGTTCATGTTTGAATTTTGCTTGATGTTATACTGTGTGGTGACAATGTTAAAGTATATTCCAATTCTGTAATCCCAGGAAATAATAAAAAAGAATTCCTTCAACCCATGTCCTTGCTCACCAATCTGTTTTTTCTTAAAACAGTTCGCTGCAAAGAACCACACGTCCCTACAGCACTTCATTAAGTCTAATAAGCACCCATTGTTTATATAAGAAACAACAGTCCTCCAAATTCCCATCATTTGTCTCATCAAAGGTCACTAAATTGTTCCCACCAATCAAGGAGAACAATATTGGTTAACTTGACTTAATCAAACTTCAGTTCAGCTTCAGTCCTTCTCCCACACCCTGAACTTTGAGTCACCCTTGGTCAGTGAGATTCAGAACAACCTCTCCTCCTTGGGAGTGCTTCCCTACAGTAGTCTGACCCTAGGACCAAACAGTCCCTGAGTACCTGCAGATGGGACCAGGTGCTCATCCCCTACCCAGACCTGCTGCTTTCCTGCCTTATTTCTCATATAAAAGGAAAGTGCTGTCCTGTGGTTGAAGTATTCTCCCTGTTGCAGTAACCCTTTTGAATTAAATCTCTCCTAAGTCTGAATTTATCTTTTAACTAATAAAATTTTCATTGTTCCATCTGTTACAATGTTTACGTTCTCCTTTTTTTTTTTTTTTTTTTTTTCAGTTTTTGGCCAGGGCTGGGTTTGAACCCACCACCTCTGGCATATGGGGCCAGCACCCTACTCCTTTCAGTCACAGGCGCCGCCCTTACATTCTCCTTTTTTGAGGCACAAGCTAAAGTATACTTGCTCAATAGGTCAAATTAATTTCGAGTTAATAATTTTTTTTCACTCCTTAAGAATTCTTATAGGGATATTATGGGGAGGCATATGTCAAAATCTTCCTGTGACTGAAGGGATATTTTTTATTTGTTGTATGTGCATAGCGTTCCCTGGAGAATTTTGGAAGCAACGCAACTCTCCATGTACAGTTGGCCCTCTGTATTTGTGTGATCTGTGTCTCCGTATTCAACCAATCATGGATCAAAAATAGTAAAATATAGGCTGGGCGTGATGGTTCACGCCTGTAATCCTACACGCTGGGAGGCCGAAGCAGAAGGATCACTTAAGCGCCTGAGTCTGAGACCAGCCTGAGCAATAACAAGACTTTGTCGCCACTAAAATAGAAAAGCTAGCCTGTATTTTGGCAGGCGCCTGTAGTCCCAGCTACTCGGGAGGCTGAGGCAGAAAGATCATTTGAACTCAGGAGTTTGAGGTTGCTGTGAGATAGGCTGATGCCACAGAACTCCAGTTGGGGCGACAGAGTAAACCGCTGTCTCAAAAAGAAAAAATAAAGAATGGCACTATCTGCCCAGGTAGGGTTTTGCATTTCACTGTCTAGTTTGCACACTTTTTCACGGACACTTCTAGACAATTCGGGCAAATCACAAGCAATTAAAACAGTAAAGGTTAATTTTAACGGCAGTAACCGTCCTCGATATATAACCACAGCCCCAGTTGGAGCCCGCCACACAGGTCCCAGTTTCCAGACAGCTACGTAGCTCAACTTCACTGGCCAGTCCTGCGTGTAAAATCACCAGAAAACGAAGACATCGAGTGCAGGGAGCACGTCCATACCCAGTCCACTCTCCCGCCCAGACCCCTCCAGAACCTGCCCACTTTGGAGAGTCCCACCTCGGTCCCTCCCCGTGTCTCTCCCTGGCCCCGCCTAGCCTCCGCCCAGCTTCCCTGGCTCCACCCAGCCCGCGCCTATTCTACCGGGCATTGTCCCGATCCGCTCCTGCCGGACCACCTCCCAGACTTCCACCTTCTTGGGGCCCCTCAAGACCCCGCCCCCTCTCCCGGGTCCCGCCCCGTTCCACGCTCGATTTACCTAGCCCCCGCCCTGACCCGCCCACCCTCCCCCGGCGTTCCGAACGCCGCACCTTCCCAGGCCCCTTCTAAGTCCGCCCACCCTCGGGGTACAGTCCAGTCAAGGCCTCTCCGGGGCTCTCACTTTCCGGCAGACCCGGAAGTTGATAGAGTCACGTGAGGGTCTTGTCTCCGCGCGTGAGGACTAAGTCTGATCACAGTCCCTCAGCGCTCCCACATCGGATGACCTGGGTTCCCTTAAAATCGCCGCAGCACTCCCTTCACCCCAAGTAAACTTACACGTTGCCATGACTTCCCGGGGTCACGTAACCTTTTGTTAAAATGGCTCAGAGATTGGTTTCATACCCAGTCTAGGCCACACACCTCCTGTCGCCCTGTTTTCTTGCCTGAAACTCTTTACTGACTTCCCCCCACACCCTGCTCCTCGCCGTGTACAGTCCTCACCTGGCAAGTGGATTCAGGAGAGCCTGGAACGCCCCCACCGCTGCCCTAATCGTGGAGGAGCCCCGTTTTCTCCCGGGTTCTGGGATTCCTCTGACCCCATCCGCTCCCCATACCGCCAGCACTTTGTCCTTGTGTTGGGCCTTTCTGCTGCCCAGGCTTCCCCTTCAGGGCCACTACATCACCTGACCTGGCACAGTGTGGCGCGGATGCCACTTGGACGTGTACTTTGACACTCATTGTTCTTCCTTCCTTCCCAAATGCTACCTGGCTGGAAAACTTGCTTTCCCAGAGGCTGTCATCTTATCCCATTTCTGTCCCTGTGTGTGTGCGTCTAAGAGAGGGTGAGAGTAAATACGAACATTGAGGAGAATAAAATAATGAGGGACACCCAAAACAGAGGGCGGAGAGTGGAGAGGGATTTGCAAATACACCTTATGAGTGAAAGAAGCGGAAGATATAGGAGAAGAAAGTAACTAGAGAAATACACAGAAGCACTCCACGTCCAAGGAGGTGAAGGGCAGCACAAATAGGGAGCAGTCACCAAAGGGGAGGCTCCTGAGCAGAGAGTGTTAGGGGGAGAGAACAGATGATTTGGAGCCAGGGCAGGGAACGTGGTGCTGGGACTAGAGGGGGCATCACAGCAGGGTTCCCCTAGACCTGGGAGTGCCAGAGAATGCGAACAGGTGGTGTAACAGATTCTTGGGGCCCAGCAGCACCCTCCTCAGCCTCAGCACCAGGTGTCAACTTGGGAGTTGCAGGAGTAGGGCCATGGGACCTGGCTGCTGAGCAAGTGGAACTCTCCTGCCTCTGAGCTTCTCCAATAGCATCTGTGGTCTGGCTCTTCTCAGATACCCAGTGGAGGGCAGCAGTCTTTATCTCCCAGTTATCGAGCACAAGGGAACATCTGGAGTTTTTGCTCCTTCCCCAGCTCAGCTGGAATGACACAGAGGCAGCAGCAGAGCTGAGCCTTGTGCAGATCTGGTGCTCTGGACCTTCAAACTCAAAATGTTGTTAGTTGAAGCCAACCTGGGCACAGGAGCCACCAGCTCCCTGCTGTTCCCACCCTCCAGTGCTATGTCACGGCACCAACTCCAAGTAGCTCCCTGATCAGTCTGGAGGTCTGCAGCGATGGTGGGGTCACTCACAGCTCAGGTGCAGGGCCCACAGTGGGGAGTGTGATGCCTCAGGTTTCTCTCCTCCTGCTCTTTACCTCTCATAGATGCCTCCCCCAGGTACCTTCCCTTCTTACCAAGCAGACTGTACTGTCACCTTTTCCTTCACTCTTAATGTCCCCCATTTATTCTCCGATGGTCCACAATACCCCTTCTAAGAAAGTCCACTCATATGTGGGCAACCACCTGCAACATTTTATTTTCTCCTTGAAAATAGTAGGCATGGGCCTCTTTTGGTCTGCCATCTTGCCCCTCTCTCTGCACAATCTAAATAAAAATCAATGCTACTTGAAATATTCAAAGGTCGTTAAATAAATAGGAAAAGTTTAAACTAATTTTTACTATTTGAATAGAAGAATTTTGCAACGAAAAAATTCTACTGCATTTAGTTCTACCTGCATATACATATGAAAGTCTTCTGTAAAATACCAGTCTGCAGTTGCTAACCAAAAATGATACACCATATACAAATATATTTAAACCAGGAGTGCAGATAAGATTTAATATTTGGAAATCCACTGATGAAGTTCATCCCAGATATTGAAGGCGGCGCCTGTGGCTCAAAGGAGTAGGGCGCCAGCCCCATATACTGGAGGTGATGGGGTCAAACCCAGCCCCGGCCAAAAAAAGAAAACTGCATCCAAATATTGAAAGAAAATTAGGGTGAGTATAAAAAAAGGCACAGAAGCTCGGTCCGTAGTTCAGTGAGTAGGATGCTGCCTACATGCATCAAGGCTGGTGGGTTCAAGCCCCTGCCCGGGTCTGCTAAACAACAATGACAAATGCAACCAAAAAATACCCAGGGACTGGGCATGGTGGCTCATGCCTATAATTCCAGCACTTGGAAGGCCGAGGCAGGTGGATTGCCTGAGCTCACAGATTCGAAACCAGCCTGAGCCAGAGCAAGATCTCATCTCTAGCTCTTCCTCCCTGACTGTCCGACAATCGCCCGCCATCATGAACGACATAGTAACTAGCTGGACCAGGAAGTTCATGACTACTGATTACTTCAGAGGAAACAAATGGTCATTGATGTCCTTCACCCTGGGTAGGCAACAGTACCAAAGACAGAAATTAGAGAAAAACTAGCCAAAATGTACAAGACCACACCCGATGTCATCTTTGTGTTTGGATTCAGAACTCACTTTGGTGGTGGGAAGACAACGGGGTTTGGCATGATTTATGATTCTTTGGATTATGCAATGAAAAATGAACCCAAACATAGACTTGCAAGGCATGGCCTGTATGAGAAGAAAAAGACGTCAAGAAAGCAGCAAAAGGAACGCAAGAACAGAATGAAAAAAGTCAGGGGGACTGCAAAGGCTAATGTTGGTGCTGGCAAAAAGGCAAAGGAGTAAAGACGCTACAGTGATGTTATCTGCAGCCATTGTATAGATTTTTCACAAGAGGATTAATAAAGACTTTTCATGTGAAAAGAAAAAAAAAAGATCTCATCTCTACAAATAGCAGGGCACTATGTCAGGTGCCTGTAGTCCCAGATACTTGGGAGGGTGAGGCAGAAGAATTGCTTAAGCCTAGGAGTTTGAGGTTGCTGTGAACTGTGATACCACAGCACATTACCAAGGGTAACAAAGTGAGACACTGCCTCCAAAAAATAAGGGAGGGGAGCAGAATTCAACAGGGATTAATGTTACATTTAAGCAATAAATTAAGGATATATGTATTTTTTTTGACTGGCCCAGGATAAAATACAAATGGATATATGTATTTTTATTAAAAGTTCAGGTTATAGCCCTCAAATTTCCTTTTGAAATATTTCATTTGTGAAAGACTAGCAACCCCCTCCCCCCAAATTCAGAAATAACAATAAGAAGCCTCAAATATCACATCATCATGTTGGAGAAAACAGTCAAGACAGTTTAACTGAGAGGAATAAGTAGGTAAAGAACTGTAAGCAAAAGGGAAGATGTCTATCTGCAAATATTTCGGAAAACATAAAATGGAAATATCTAACAAAAAAATCCTGTGAATACACACAATAGGTAGGTCACATAGGAACATTTGCAGATTTTATATTTACAAAGTATAATCAGTTACAGTGGACAATGGATGGTGAGGCTGAAGTTACAAGAGCATACATTAAAATAGAATGAAAAATGAAACAGAGGTAAAGGTCACATGTTACATAATACCATTTATGTGAGGGCGGCGCCCATAGCTCAGTGGGTAGGAGACCAGTCACATACATTGAGGCAGTCAGGTTCAAACCCAGCCTGGGCCAGCTAAACTATGACAACTGCAACAATAACAACAAATAGCCAGGCGTTGTGGGTTGTGCCGGGTGCCTTTAGTCCCAGCTACTTGGGAGGCTGAAACACGAGAATCACTTAAGCCCAAGAGTTAGAGGTTGCTGTGAGCTGGGATAACACAGCATTCTACAGAGGGTGACATACTGATACTCTGTTTTAAAAAAAAGTACTATTTATGTGAAATATTCAGAATAGATAAATCTATAGAAACAGAAAACAGGTTACTGTTTGACTAGGGAGGTGAGGGGTTGGGTTAAGGGGAGAGAGAAATGGGAACTGTTTAATGGGCACACATGTTCCATAGGCGTTATGAAAATGTTCTGAAACCACCCAGAAAGGTGGCTCATGCCTGTAATCCTAGCACTCTGGGAAGCCGAGGTGGGTGGATTACCTGCGTTCATAAGTTCTAGACCAGCCTGACCCAGAGCGAGACCTCATCTCTAAAAATAGCCTGGCATTGAGGAGGGCCCCTATAGTAAGGTGACCAGACTCAATTTTTAACAATTTGTCCCGCGTCCCACGGCATTTTAAAAAAAGCCCTGATTTTGGAAAGAATGCATGACAAGGTAGGGAATGGCAGGAGAACGGGAAGGGAATATACGGTTTTTGGCTGCCATGTGGCTATTTCGCCAGGATATGAGTTTTATATTATTTTGTTAATTTTATTTTATTATTATTATTTTTGAGACAGAGCCTCAAGCTGTCTCCCTGGGTAGAGTGCCATAGCATAGCTCAGAGCAAGCTCCAACTCCTGGGCTCAAGCGAGTCTCCTGCCTCTGCCTCCCAAGTAGCTGGGACCACAGGCGCCCGCCACAACGCCTAGCTATTTTTGGTTGCAGCCGTCATTGTTGTTTGGTGGGCCCAGGCTGGATTCAAACCCACCACCTTAGGTGTATGTGGCTGGCACCTTAGCCACTTAAGCCACAGGCACCGAGCCCCAAAGCCTTTTTTTAAAAGGTAAGTAGTAATATTGGGAATATATTTTTGATATTTATATAGTGAAAAGGGCCAACTTTAATTATAGTTCCATGAAACTATTAATAATGCATGTTACTATAATATTTAAAATTAAAATTCTTTGTATTCTAATATGGTAAAATGTTGTTACGTAGGGCCCTCAATTTTAAGAATGTGAAGGATCCTGAGGCCACGAATTTTAAGATATGGCTACTCTAGCACAATGCACATAATAAACACTCAAAGCTGTTGAATGACTAGGTGGAGCTAAAAGATGACTCAAACTATTTAGACCTGGATGACTAGGATTATGGGCATGCTAAGACACATTGAAGAAAGAATGTTCATGTTGAATTTTAGGTGGAACATACAAAGCAAACTAGTAGTAGGCAGTGAGAAATACAGAATTTGGGCTTGAAATAAAATACCAAAAGGATTTCTTCTTTCTGTTAAAAAATTGTTTCTACCATAACTTCAGTGAATAGTTGTAACCAGCCACAACTGGTTAACAAGTTATCCATCCCTAGGACAGAAATATAAAGGATTGAGCATTATAGCATGCCCAGCCTTCTGACCACATGGGATGGCCCATGTTGCCTCATTCTTATACACAATCTTCATCTTTTCACATTCTTACGGTACAGGATACCTACTTCAAAGGTAAAAGCCAAGGCTACACAAGTAGTAGGTGTCAGATGTAACTCAACTGAAGGCTGTCTGAATTCTGCTTCTAGCTCATTACCTACTTATTCTAGTTACCAAACATACTAGGGGAAGAGGATGGCAAGCTAATGTCTATCTACTACATATACTTCCATGAGTCTGGTTACATGTTAATTGCAATATTTAACAGAATTAAAGCTGTGTTGAGTCAAGTACAAAACTGATTATTTCCCTAAAAACTAAGCTATTTTACAGAGAAGTCCACTCATTTCTTCAACAAATATTAAATGCCCAGTCTGGCAGGTATTGTGCCAGTCACTGTAAAAACTGATGAAAATACATGGTCCTTATTCTTTTTGGGTTTGTGAACTGCTGACTAACTTTCACATAGTTTGAGGTTTAAATAGTTTCTTTTATCAGAAGTGAAAAGTTATTTGCAATCTACCTATAAATACAAGTGTGCAAGATGACAATGGCAAAAGCATGCCATCTACTTCTAATTTGTTGTCAAATTTGGGGTAGTACATCACAGAAAAAATAGACTACATGGCTAAAGTGAACTCTTCCAAAGGAAAGAAGTACTTTTATTCTAAATAAGTGGTTCTCAACCTTCCTAATGCTGCAACCCTGTTTTCAGTGTTATGTTATATACTAACAACACTGAAAATCTAAGCTGAATGCAGCCAGATGCTTTAGACTAGACTAAATGAACTCCACATAAAACTTCCAACTATTCTTTGTCCCAGGGAATCACCATTTTCATAAGGACAATGTTGAGGTTATTTTATTTTCCACAAAGTTATCTTAGAAAGGACAGGATACAACTGTAAAAATTAATGTGAATAGAAATCTAGGAGAAAATAACCCAAAAAAGGTACATGACTCTCAAAAAGTTTTTCATTCAAATATATATCACTTCTTCCTCTAGCTCTTGTAAGAAACCAGGCACAAAAATACAGGTTTGGTTTTGAGAAAACAAATATGGGGGTGGGGGCTTCCCAGTTGGATTCCCCCCCTCCACTGCCACAGGTTCTGTTCCCCTTCCTTTGCCTATCAATCTTTCAATAAACTCTTATCTTATCACTGAAAAAAAGAAAAAGAAAAGGGAAGGGCAGTGCCTGTGGCTCAAAGGAGGAGGGTGCTGGCCCCATATACCAGAGATGGTAGGTTCAAACCCCAGCTAAAAACTGCAAAAAAAAAAAAAAAAACCACACATCTTTGTGTACTGAAAGGAGTTTTTAGTTTGGCTTGTTGGTCCCATACCTCATCTACCATTGTGTATGGTATTTACAAAAACCAATGTTCCATAAAACTACTAACAGTGAACTATCTTTGCAATCTCTTTGATAAATCCTGGTACTATTTTAATTGTATGTACTTATCCGAACAACTGATATGTATTTAATTCTTAAGGCAAATGGTAAACTTTGCTATAGGTCTTATGAAATCTGATTTTGTCATGGGGCAAACCCTGTTCATAAAATGTAAAATGCTTCAGTTTTGAGATTGAAGTAAAGAACTTTAGCAACTGAATAGCAAAGCTGATAGGCAGTGAAATGTAGCCTAACATGTTTTCTAATTATGTTTTCTGCCTTTCTTTTAGGCTAGGGTAGCTTTGAACTTGCTACAATAGATAAGCTGTGAAGCCCAAAAATAAAATGTTCTAAACCCAAATCCCACAGCATTTCTCTAGGCTTTTCAGTATATATCTTTAAAGTGTTTTAAGCAAAACACTAATTGCCTGGCTACCCTTTTAAAAAGCTTCAAGAAAAAGCTTTGCTTTCTCATAAGAATTTTCAATTCCATCACACCCTTTGCTAACTAGTGTGAAGCTTTGGACTGGTTTTAGTTTTAAGAGTACACACCACATTTTCGTTAATACTATTTTTCTCAAAAAGTAGGTTTTTTCATGCTCACGTTTCCAGTGTTGTCAAGTACTATAGTCATAGTCATTCTTTGCATTACCAAGGAGTTCCTTGTTCTACAGGATGTACAAAAGGCTGAGGTGTACGTCCCAGAACATAAACTGCAGCACGAAGGCCCCCAATGTTCACCCAGACTGTATCCACCTTTCGCCATACATGTCGCATTCCAGATAATGCCTGTACACACAAAAAGCATAAAAGCAATTAGACTCACAGTCTGCTTCTATATCTCAGCTGCCAGCTATGAACTACTAGGCAAAGACAAAACATATCCTATTCCAAACTAGTATCTCCAAGTCTACTTAAAAAGATCCTACAGTTGCCACATGCTGAGGTTTTGACCTAATGTTAAAATGTGTAGCACCTTGGTAAAGCACTTCGTGTCCTGAGTAAGAAGTACAGCTCTGCCTGTTGCAGGTGTGCAGACACGGCTCATCTCCCGTAGGCAAGCTGGATAAAGGTTCCAGTTTCTCTTCTTGGAGCCCATCCTATAAAAGAAGGTCTAATGAGTCAAATATTGTTGCAAAAGGTAAATGCCTAGGACCATATGAAATGGGAAGATAGTTTCATGCATCCTGAAGCATGAAAAATACTTGTATTGGCTCAGCACCTGTAGCACAGTGGTTGTGGCACTAGCCACATACACCAAGGGTAGTGGGTTCAAACCCAGCCTGGGCCAGCTAAACTGCAACAAAAAAATGGCTGGGCATTTTAGCTGCCCAAAAATGGTGGGCACCAGTAGTCCTAGCTACTTGGGAGGCTGAGGCAAGAGAATCACTTAAGCCCAAGAGTTTGAGATTGCTGTGATCTCTGATGCCACAGCACTCTACCAAGGCCAACATATTGAGACTGTCTCAAAAAAAAAATTGTGTTTTTAGAAACCAGAGCTTTGCCATTACATGTCAATGAAATAAGCTGAGTGAGTAAACTGCTTAGAATTCTGAACCAGAAAAAAAAGTTGAAGAGGAACTATGATAGTAACATATAATGTGTCCTCTTAAACAGTCAACCTCCCTGACCTTTTTGTGTAAAGTAACACTGTAATTCAAGAATGGGCGAGAAAGTGAATTCTAGATAATTTTAAGATGAGCCTCCTGTGATAATGAAAATGTAGTTCATAACATTCTTCAGTTCTCAGAAGAAATATGTAAATGCATCATATTCTTATACATAGTATAAGTGAAAAGCAGCTCTGTGAAGTCTGCTAAAATTAAAGATTTTTTTTTTCTGACTTTGACTAAGCTCAAGGAAAATGACAAACAGAAGATAAGTAGGTTCTAGTATAAGAGGTGAAAGTAAAACCAAAGAAAAAACCAATCCCTACCTTTTTCCAAACGGCAAATCTGTCACAATAATGTCCACTGAGCCTGTTCTTAAGGGCAGATTGCAGATATCCCATTGAACAGCATCTATGGGCAAGCCCCACGATGGTTTCCTGTGGGGAACAAAGGAAAGGTGCTTTAACTTAATTGTGAAGCATGTTGATACTGAAAAAAAAAAATCAGTGAAAACATAAACAATCAAAATTTTAAAAGTGGTATGAAGGAAGAAAATAAAAAATCATAAAAATATTACACTGACTAAAATCTACAAAAAATGACAAATTTTAAAAATATAATAGTGGTTTTTTTGTTTTTTTTTTTTTCAAAGGATGTCAGCTGGGCCTGTTATCTCAGCTACTTAGGAGGCTGAGACAGAAGGGTCACTTGAAAGCCCAGGAATTTAAGATTTAAGGATGCAGTGAGCTATGATCACACCACTACGCTCTGTGACAGAGAGAGACCCTGTTTCCTAAAAAAAACGTTAAACCGAAATAGCACAAACTAAATTGACAAAAAGTGAAGGAATATAGTGTCTGAACAAATATTCAGAAGCCAGGAAAGAATTTGTTTAAAAATGTTTATCAAGTTTGGAAAAAACAAACTTATCTATCCTAGGCCTCAAAACTTTAATAAAAATGAAACAGGCTATACTACCAGAATTCATTACAAAGTAATATTAAGAAAATAACCTTCCAACTACTTATATACATAAAATCTGAAGCTGATCCATAGACCCACAATATCAGCAATTCCCAGGAGCTTGCTAGAAAATGAAGACTCACAAGTCCCATCCAAACAAATAGTGAATCACAATGTGTGTTATCAGTACTCCCAGGTGATTCACACCTACATTCATGTTTGAAAAGTACTATCCTAAACAACTAGATCAGATACAATGAGATATACAACCAATGACTTGGACAGTAACAAAAACAGAAAAGGCTATATAAATTAGTATTTCTATACAATAGAATATTATGCAGTCATTAAAACAGACCCTAAAAACAGTGTTTAAAACCTGCGAGATTAAATGAATCTATGTAATACTCTAATATGTGGGAGGAAAGTTATATGAATGATGTAAGAAAAATGAAAATAAAAACAGTTGTGTTAAGAGTGAAGAATGTAGTAAAGTAAAAAATGTTTTTAAAATACAAATTATTTTCAATAAACTTTTGAAATGTAAAGAATCTCACATTGTACTCACTTTGTTTATGATGTCTTAGTGTACTGGGGATATTCATAAAGTCTATGAAAAGTGAGTAAGTCTAAAAGATGCTAAGAAACCTCTGTAGTTAAAATCTTACCCTTCTTTATTTTGGCTCTTGGTCAACAAAGATGAGATGTTATTTGCTGCTCTATTTACAGCCAGTGGATTATTATCGCCAGCAATATGGTAACAGTCAGACCATTCAGTCGCTCCCTAAAAGATAAAAAATGCATATTAAAACAGAAGTAGCAAACTGCAAAAAATAATTATTTCAATCAATTGCCAAAAGACAAAACAATCCAGTGCTTTTCTAAAGTGGCAAAACATTGCATATTATCAACTGTGCTCTTCCCCTTGCTGAAAGCAGGGTCTCTGCTTAGAGAAAGCAGGGTCAATCTGCTCAATTCCTACCTTCCTTTTGAGACCCTGCTCAAATGTCATGTCCTCTCTTAACATCAACCCTAACTCTCCAAGCTGCCTCTCTCATCTTCCGCTCCCAAACCACTACACACATACATTCCCCTGCCACTGGGCTTGTTCTATTTTTTTTTTTTCTTTTTGTAATTTTTGCCTGCCACCTCTGGCATACGGGGCTGGTGCCCTACTCCTTGAGCCACAGGCACCACCCTCGCTTGTTCTATTTTTAATAATTTATTTCCCTGTGTGCCTCCCAACTAATCTGGGAGCTCCTTGAGAACAGATCTAGTATTTTACTCCATCTCTCACCCAGCAGTGTCTGGCATACTAAGTAAATCCTAAATAAACATGTTATAAAGAAAAGTAACCAAATACAGGTCAGCACCTGTAGCACAGTGGTTATGGCGCCAGCCACATGCACCAAGACTGGCAGATTGGGAGCCGGCTGGACCAGCCAAACAACAATGACAACTGCAACAACAACAAAAAATAAATAGTGGGGAATTATGGTGGGCACCTGTAGTCCCAGCTACTCATGAG
Organism: Galagoides demidoff; assembly: GCA_963574575.1. NCBI lineage: Eukaryota > Metazoa > Chordata > Mammalia > Primates > Galagidae > Galagoides > Galagoides demidoff. The sequence goes on along the minus strand of CAUYQV010164964.1, from coordinate 3,109 downwards.
GCTGAGGCAAGAGAATAGCTTAAGCCCAACAGTTTGAGGTTGCTATGATCTATCCAGGGCAACATAGAGAGAGTGTCTCAAAAAAAAAAAAATTTTTTTAACCAAATCAAACTGACTAAACCTATACTTTTTTGTGGTTGTAGGAATTTATATAACTTGATATATTAGCCTATTTGAGAATTTCAAAATGCAATTTCCTTGTATCATGGGGTTTTGAATGTTAACTACCATATCAGTAAAAGGATTTTCTAACTTTAATCCAAAAACATGCCAGTGGAATAAAAATACAAAGCTGTCACATACCATTTGTGGGATGCTGTGACATGTGATCCCAGGCCTGAACAAAGTTCCATCCAGATTAACAGAGGTTTGTGATATGAAAGCAGAGAAACTCTCTGCCTCTTCTTAGGGATGAGAGGCAAATACCTCTCCCTTTGTAAATAGTAATACACCCCTGAAACATGATTATATAGCACTTTCAGGTCTTCTGCCCAGACACTTAAGGATGATGACATACTCCTGTCTATAATCCTGTAATGACTTCAAACAAAAGCAAATTGAAATATGCCAGAGTTTATAGTGGGTGGGTATGCAGAAAGAACTAACAAGAGTTTGATAAAAGCCTCAGTAATTCTGAATCCCCTAACTTTTTTAAAAAACTATTTGCATTTTCAGCATCAATAAGAGTTGGGGTTTTTTTACAGTACTCCCAAGTTTGAAAAAAATATTCTAGGGTGAGTGTGGTGGCTCAGGCCTGTAATCCTTGTACTCTGGGAGGCTGAGGCAGAAGGAATGCTTATGGCCAGGAGCTAGAGACCAGTTTGAGAAAGAGCAGACCCTGTCTCTATAAAAAATAGAAAAATTAGGTGGGGAGATGTGCCTATAGTCCTAGCTACGTGGGGGGCTGAGGCAGAAAGATCTCTCTTTTTTTTTTTTTTGAGACAGTGTCATTATGTCACCTTTGGTAGAGTACCATGGCACCATAGCTCACAGAAACCTCAAACTCTTGGGCTTAAGAGATTCTCTTGCCTCAGCCTCCCAAGTAGCTAGGACCACAGGCACCCACCACAACACCCACCTGTGCTTTTGTTGAAGCTGTCACTGTTGTTTAGCAGACCCAGGCTGGGCTCGAACCCACCAGCCTCACTGTATGTGGCTGGCGCCCTACTCACTGAGCTACCGGCACCAAGCTAGAAGGATGAGTTCAGGAGTTCAAGGCTGGTATGAGCTACAATGATGCCATTATACTCTAGCCCTGGTGACAAGAGTGAGACCCTATCTCAAAAAAAGAAGAAAGGGGCTTGGCATCCGTAGCCCTGTGAGTAGGGTGATGGCGACATACACTGAGGCTGGTGGGTTTGAGCCCAGCCTGGCTGGGCCTGCTAAACAATGACAACTGCAACAAAAAAGCAGCCAGGCGTTCTGGTGGGTGCCTGTAGTCCCAGCTACTTAGGAGGCTGAGGCAGGAGAATCTCTTAAGCCCAAGAGTCTGAGGTTGCTGTGAGCTATGGTGCTACAGCACTACTGAGAGCAACATAGTGAGACTCCGTCTCAAAATGTTTTATACTTTGGTGAACAAATCTGTGCCAATATATCCCATCAATTCCTTTCATAATTTTATTTATTTTGAACATATATTAATTTAGACTTTCCTACACTGACAACCTCATGACTAATCTTAAGTAGAAATGGCTCAAGTTTTTAGGAGGGGTGGCCTTCTTTTTGACTCCACTCTCTAGTTGTGTATTTCATACATGTATTATGGTCTAATGTTGGAAAACACCACTTTGTTCCCAAAATCCTTTTAAACACAAGTAAGTTTCCTCTGTGTGAGTCTCTCTTTTTTTGGCTGGGGCAGGATTTGAACCTGCCACCTCCAGTATAGGGGACTGGTGCCCTACTCCTTAAGCCCCAGGCACTACCCTCTCTCACTCTTTTTTTTTTCTTTTTGGGACAGTTTCACCTGGTCATCCTTGGTAGAGTGCCGTAGTGTTATATCTCACAACAATCTCAAACTCTTGGGATCAAGTAATTCTCTTCCCTCAGCCTCCCAAGTTGCTGGGACTATATGCACCTGCCACAATACCCAGCCGTTAGAGACAGGGTCTCACTCTGGCTCATGCTGGTCTGCAACTTCTGAGCTCAAGCAATCCACCCACCTTGGCCTCCCAGAGTGCTAGGATTACAGGCATGAGCCACCTCGCTAAGCCACTGTGTAAATTAATCTTTAGCCAGATTAATTTACACTAGCGGTCACTAGCCTAGCCAAACATAGTAGGTACACAAGAGTTGTTCTTGGATTTTAACTCCCAGATTGCAGATATCATTTCTAATTATGGTTTGGATTATTTTTCCCTCTGTGAGTTGGACTTTCTCATCTGTCCAATTTCTGCCCACTCCTAAGGTCTAAAGTACTCCCCACAGTTTATTCCAATTGGCTTTTAGTATACAACATGCAAGAACTTAACTATGTTTTCACACAAATATAAATGATTTTACTGGAAGCTCCCTTGTCCAAATTGTTTTTAACATATAGATGATACTAATCTCCCTGAATCAGTATCTACTGTTAAATATCATCCATTTAGAAAATGCCTTTCCATGTCCTGCTTTGCCTTAAGCAGTTTTCATGAGTCCTCTCAATATCACAGAAATTTTGAAAACTGTTTAAGAGCATTTGGTATGTAAACTTGTCAGACGTCCTAGAAAATTTAAGTAACATTCATAGATGTTCCCTTTTCACAACTATAATACACCCTGTAGGAACTTAAGTATATGAAGAAGCATAATTTCGCTTTATAGAAATGAAAACTGCCTTCCTACAGTTTATGCTTATGCTTTCAATTATCCTTTCCTGTTCATGTGTACCAGCTTGTCTCTTACAGAAAGGGGACTCAGTTTCTAGACCTCTTAAAATTGCACACACACATTCTCTCATACTCAAACACACTTAGTAGTTTCTAGACCTCTTTTTTTTTTTTTTTTTTTTGAGATGGAGCCTCAAGCTATCCCCCTGGGTAGAGTGCCATGGCATCACAGCTCATAGCAACCTCCAACTCCTGGGCTCAAGCGAGTCTCCTGCCTCCGCCTCCCAAGTAGCTGGGACCAC
>CAUYQV010164962.1:0-11170 GCA_963574575.1 Galagoides demidoff | reverse complement strand
TCCCAGTACCATTTATTGAATAGGGGTTCTTTCCCCCAGCGTCTATTCTTGTTTGGTTTAGCAGAGATTAGGTGGCTATAAGATGTTAGTTTCATTTCCTGGTTTTCTATTCAATTCCAGATGTCTATGTCTCTATTTTTGTGCGAGTACCATGCTGTTTTGACCACTATGGCCTTGTAGTATAGCTTAAAGTCTGGTAGGCTGATATCCCTGGTTGTTTTGTTTTTATTACTAAGAACTGACTTAGCTGTGTGGGTTTTTTTCTGGTTCCCTACAAAACGAAGTATTACTTTTTCCAAGTCTTGAAATTATGATATTTATATATGTGTGTGTGTGTGTTTGTAGAGACAGAGTTTCACTTTATAACTGACGGTAGAGTGCTGTCGTGTCACAACTCACAGCAACCTCCAACTCCTGGGCTTAGGCAATTCTCTTGCCTCAGCCTCCCGAGTAGCTGGGACTACAGGTACCATCCACAGTGCCTGGCTATTTTTGTTGCAATTTGGCTGGGGCCAGGTTTGAACCCACCACCCTCAGTATATGGGGCCAGCGCACTGCCCATGGAGTCACAGGTGCTGCCCTGATGTTGGTATTTTAATAGGGATGGCATTGAATCTGTAGATTGCTTTGGGAAGTATAGACATTTTAACAATGTTGATTCTTCCTAGCCATGAGCATGGTATTTTCTTCCATTTATTAATATCTTCTGCTATTTCTTTTCTTAGGGTTTCATATTATACTTTATAGAGGTCCTTCACCTCTTTTGTTAGATGTATTCCTAGGTATTTGATTTTCTTTGACGCTATTGTGAAGGGGATTATGTCCTTAATTAGCTTATCATCTTAGCTGTAATTGGCCTTTTTTTTTTTAGACAGTCTCATTTTGTCACCCTTGGTAGAGTCCTGTGGAATCACAGCTCATAGCAGCCTCAAACTTGGGTTCAAGTGACTCTGTTGCCTCAGCCTCCCAAGTAGCTGGGACTACAGGTACCCACCACAAGGTCTGGCTATTTTTAGAGGCAGGGTCTTGCTGTGGCTCAGGCTGGTTTCGAACCTGTGAGCTCAGGCAGTTCACCCAACTCTGCCTCCCAAGTGTTAGGATTATAGGTGTAAGCCACAGCACTCTGCCTAAAGGCCTTGCTTTGTGAGGATGGGTCTCAGGTCAGCAAAGTGAGTGGAACCATGCCCTCCAAGAAGTAAAGGTGAGGACTCTGAATGAGGACTGAGTACTCTGATTATCACAGGTCAGAGGGTCTCACAGACCTCTACCATTGCTACCATTCTAGGGTATCCCCTTGCAGATGTTGTCAGATGACATTCCCCCTCAATTCCTGAAGAGTCAGGGAGGAATATGAGCACTTTGAAAGGAGGGAGTCAGCATCAAAACAGTTAAGCAGAGAGATCACAGGTCTGACCAGAAGTCATAGTGGAGGCCCTGAGCGCAAATTAAAAGAGACATCCTCTACTTCAGAATTGGACTTGCCAGACACTGTTAGTCCTGGTAAGATGCTGGTAAGTTTGGAGGGCTACAGTCATACACATTTTAGTTGTTTCCCCAGGGTCCTAAAGGGAAGAGGTTATCAGAGAATAGGAGTGTGTGTGTTCTGTGAGTAGTACCCTCAAGGAAACCTGCAGAGGCAGCTTTCAATAAAATCAAGGTTATTTCTCTAGGTTTTCTCTGAAGGGGGTCACATCATTTCATGTTCTTTAGTTCAAGTCACTGAATACTTGCTGTCTGTCCCACTTAACTATCTCTGTCCAGGGTCATCATGCCTCGGGGTCAGAAAAGTAAGCTCCGTGCTCGTGAGAAACGCCGGCAGGCTAGAGAAGAACCCAGAGATGTGACATGGGTTGAAGCCAATGTGGAAAGAGAAGATCAGTCTCCCTCTTCCTCTCCTCAAGTCGAAGATACTCTCCAGAAATCAGCTACTACTGAAGCACCTGGAGGGCAGCAAGAAGCTGAGAGTGGGCCATCTGCTGCCGCTGCTGCAGCTGTTCCACACACAAGATCTAATGATGAAGGTGCCAGCAACCAAGTTGCGGAAAGGCCGAGTGCCTCACAGGGCAGAGAGGCCACTCTGTGCTATCTCAGAGGCCCTCTAGAAAGGAAGGTTGCTATGTTGGTGCATTACTTGCTGTACAAGTATCAAATGAAAGAGCCCATCACCAAGGCAGATATGCTGAGAAATGTAATCCAGATGTACAAGAATCACTTCTCTGAAATCCTCAGGAGAGCTTCTGACCACCTGGAGCTCGTGTTTGGCCTTGACATGAAAGAAGTGGATCCCAACAGGAATGTCTATGTCCTCATCAACAAGCTAGAGCTAGGCTGCGATGGAAGAAGTGGTGATATCAGAGGTGTGCCCAAGACCGGCCTGCTGATGACGGTCCTGGGTGTGATCTTCACAAAGGGCAATTGTGCCACTGAGGAGCAAGTCTGGGAAGTGCTAAATATGATGGGGGTATATGACGGGAGGAAGCATTTCATCTATGGAGAGCCCAGGAAGCTACTCACCAAAGATTTGGTGAAAGAAAAATACCTGGAATACCGGCAGGTGGCCAACAGTGATCCCCCACGCTATGAATTCCTGTGGGGCCCAAGATCCTATGCCGAAACCAGCAAGATGAAAGTCCTTGAGTTTTTGGCCAAGATCCATGATACCGTCCCAAGTGCCTATCCAGTCTGGTATGAAGAGGCTTTGAAAGATGAGGAAGAGAGATCCCGAGCCAGAGCTGCAGCCAAAGCTCGCACTGCTGCCATGGCCAGTGCACGTTCCAAGGTCATGTCCAGCCCTAAATGAAGTCTGAAGAAGAGTATTGATTGTGTTTATGAAGAGGACTATTAATGTTCTCAATAGTGGAGGGTTGGCTAAGGCTGTTGACAACATAGTTTATAATGTGTGTTCTTGTTCTGTGTGTTAACTCAGATTTGTTTAAATATTGTCTCTTTGAATACAAGGTTTAAAATAGCTTCAAAATCTACAATTATGAGTGAAGCAAGTTATATATTTGTTGTTGCTTTTGTAGTGTAACAGTTTTATTACTTTATAGAACAAATAGGGAAATTGTGCATCTTACTTAGTGATTGTGAACAAGATAACATAGTAGTGGATTAATTTTCTTGAAAATGTGAAAGGAGCCAGCAGTTAAATGGGATTAAGATACAGAGGACAAAACAAGTAAAAGATGATGAAATTTTGCATTTCTTTATCACATTTAGTGTGTTCTGAACAACTATAAAGTTAAGAGATATGTGCTTGGATATAACTAACTTACTAGAAAATGTTGGAGAAAGTGTATTATAATAAATTAGACTTCTTGCACACTGTCTCATTTATTTCTCAATGAGTGTCATCTCTTTAGAAGGCTCTATGCTAGTACATAGACTACTGGGATAAATAAGACCCAATTGCTCCCACTGAATTTTAGAGTCTAAGAGCAGCTGTCATGTAAGGAACATGGTGAGGTAAGACTGTGGTCCCCAATCCTTGGGCTGCAGACCAGTACTGGTCCTTGGCCTGTTAGGAATCTGGCTGCATGGCAGAAGTTGAGCATCAGGTGAGCAAGTGAAGCTTCATCTGTATTTACAACTGTTTCCCATCACACACATCACTGCCTAAGCTCTGCTGCTCATCAGCTATTTGGTGTCATTAAATTCCCATAGGAGCCTGAACCACATAAACTGTGCATTCAAGGGATCTAGGTTGCATGCTCATTATGAGAATCTAATGCCCTATGATATGAAGAGGCAATGAGTTTAACTCATCCCCAAACCATATGCCCCCCTACCCGCCGCCGAGTCCATGGAAAAATTGTCTTCTGTGAAACTAGCCCCTGGTGCCCAAAAGGTTGGGGACTTTCGCTCAAGGCATAAAAAACAAGTCAAAAGAAGGTGGGAGGATCCAGATGAGAGCAGTCAAGTGCAGATGCCTTGAGCCAAATGGGTTTAGGGCCTTCAGAAACTGCAAGTCTGCTGGTGTTAAGATAAGTTATGGGTGGGTCGAGGCTGTGGGGGTGGTAAGCAGGGGCAGGACGGCAAATCCATGCGTCCAGAGTTAAAAGACTAACTCCTGGAGTGGAGAACTCATTCAGCAGTTATTTGGGGGCTATGGCTAAATGAGAAAGAATCTTCATAAGGCAGGAATCGGTGTCCTGCATCTTTTTCCAGTGCTATTGGTAACAGTGCACAAACTGTATTTTATGCACATTAGCTCCATGGAGTTTCTAAGAAAATAAGGGTGCTACCACCTAACATGAGTGTGTTCAGAAGCCAAGCTGCTGACAGTATTTGTCCTGGCCTGGGAATAAAGCCCACTATATTAACAGGGCCTTTTAGATTATCTTGAGTGTAAGTTGGCAATTCCTAAGTGAGAGCTAGAGTTTTAATAGGCATAAATTATTAACAAATGAAAATGAGGTGGCTGGGATGGAAGGACAATTGGAAAGGATGCCATGAGTTAGTCCTTGACACAAATTCTAGGAGCCTTAAAATGCATCCAAGTGGGGAAGATTCTCACTCACAATAAACCTCAAATTTACATAGTATTATAGCTTGATTTTACTTACTAAGCAGCATTTCGGCTGGTTTGTGTGCTTATCACAGAGTAGTGCACATTCTCTGACATGTCTTGGTTTAAAAAAAAAATCACAGCACATTTTGGTAGAGTCTGAGGTCAAAATACTAATAGTAATAAATGCCTGTTATTAAATATTCAATAAATTCTATCCATTGTGCCAAGGGCTTTCATACATTACAGATATCCCAGGAGTCCCACAAGTTCACTTCACAATGAACTTGAGCCTCATAGAGCTTTGCAATTTTCCTGACTTCACATGGCTCATAAGTGTCAGAATTAGAATTCTAATCTGAATTCATTGAAAGCCCATACTGTTCAACTCCTTAGGGCATCATGCAAATGTTCTGTCTCTTCATTGCTTTTCTCATTACTAAACAATATGGCTAGACCATGAAAAAAAGGAAGCCGGGGCCAATCCCCAACATACCAGTTTAGTATTTAAGGTATAATACCTAAAAGAGAAAAAGAATTAAACACCATTTGAGGACTGCCTACCTACTAGCCCCAGTGTTCTTTGAGAGCTGACTTTGCCCAAATGATGTCACATGAGACCAGACACAGCACTTCCTGAATTATGTTGCTTCCCTCCCTAGTCTGCCCCAGTGGGCCCTTGTGCGCAAATCTGGATCCTGACCTGCATCCAGCTCTTTCCCTACTTTATTCCATGAGGGCAACATTTTACTTCCTGTGTGGGAAAAAAAGCCCAGAGTAATCTTCCTTTCTCCTGACTTCGAGCACTCCAACTTCTTAAAAATGTCCCCTGTGGGTCATATAACTCAGAGTGGGATGGCTCTGATAAGGTCTGCATGCTTAGTCACACCAAATCTCATGTTGCAAATTTGATGCCCAGTGTTGGAGGTGGGGCCTTGGTGGGAGGCATTTGGGCCATTCAGAGTCTTATCCCTCTCCACCAGGCCCCAGTCCTTCCACTACCCACTACAGCCAAGAAAACAGTTTGAGCCAAGAATCTGGGGAGTGCTCACCTCTCCCTAGCTGGTGCATCCTCCAGTATGAGGTTTCCACAGACAGTGGGACCCATCCCTCTCCTCTTGAGGACCTGCTGTAAATCCAGAGTGCCTGATCTTGGAGCTCCCTGCATTTCCTGAAGATATGCACCAGTGGGTCAGACATACAGGCTGGATCCCGTGCCCCCCAGGACTCAAGTGGGTTGCAAGGGGACACCAGGGTGTATGATTCAGGAGGTAGACCTAGGAAGTGAGGGAGTCTACATGGGTGGAACTGATAGGGGCATACAGTGGGGGTCTGAGATACCACAATCTGGGGGATTGTCCATCTCCCCACAGGAAAGCCAGACTAAAGTGGGTCCTTTGGCTAGACATCATAGCAACTGAGTGCAGCAGAGTCAGGCATCCATTTACAAGCAGACACCAGTGGGCACGGATAACACAAAAGGGGTGGGGCTCTCTCCCAATAATCAACTGGGGAATTGTAGCCCCTTCCCCACAAGCAGCCTTCCCAGTTTAGAGATCCTATTTTGAATCTCCTCTCAGTGGCTTTCCCTAGCCAGGAAAACAACCTTGGAGTCCTGCCAAGTGCTGGCGTGGCTAACGCAGCCACACATTAACCCTTTCCTTTCCTTTCCTCCTCCTCTCCTCCTAAGACAAAAACACAAAAGATCTGGCTAGCACCCTCTCCCCCTGAAGTTTGTGCCCCAAACCCTAACTTTACAGGCAAGCTGTGGAATTTGCCCATCCCCTATGACTCCATATAAAAGATGCAGATGCCACCTTTGCACTGCGCAGGTGGGTCACCCGCCCCTTTCCATAAATCTGGCCTGAACGTCTCTACTCCGGTCTCTCTCTGGGTGCCACCACCTACACCTTTCACAAAAGCTCAAAGCCACACTGTTAAACTAGGACAGGTCCCCTGGTGAGGCAGATCCCAGCTTGTGGCACCACAGCAAGTAGGAGCAGGCCATTCAGGTGTTGGTTTGCTCCCAGTCACCAGAGGGAAAGAGTATCACAGGATGGGCAGAGCCCACTCTTGATAGCCAGTAGGGGTATGACTTCTTCACAAGCAGTTATCCCTGTTTGGTGAGGCTGCCTTGACCATCTTCCCAGAAGCTCTCCCTAGCAGATGGGAAAATGGCCTTTGACCTCTGCCAAAGCTTTGTAAAGCCTTCCAGGCTCACCCAACCTCACCACACCCAGCTTCTCTCCTCTATCTACCTCTGCTGTGGTGCCAGGTGTCCTCAAACTACGGCCCACGGGCCACATGCAACCCACCTAGGACATTTATCCAGCCCGCTGGGTGTTTTTGCTGCTGCTACCTGTCCTGCTTAGCAGCCGACTCGTCCCAGGGCCCACAGTCTGACCCTCCAATGGTCTGAGGGACAGTGAACTGGCCCCCTGTTTAAAAGGTTTGAGGACCCCTTTTTGTTCAAACAAACAACAGCAAAAAAAAAAAAAAAAAAACCCTGGGGGAGTGACAGGGTCACTGTGCTTGGGTCTTCTGTGCTTATAATAGGCACAAAAGAACACCTCTGCAACACCTCTTACAACCAATATATATAATATTTTTCTATTGAACACTTACTATGTAACAGTTAATTAGAGTGACTGCAACTGGTCATCCACTTTGTGACTTGTTCTCCATCCTTAGTTCATATGGAGGCTAAAATGCCAGTCTACTTGTAGTTAGGAAGTCTCATGACTACCCTTGACACTGAAATCTGAGCAGAATCATGCTCTTGCCCTTCAACGCATCTGAGAGCCAATCTGCCACTTCCACGTTTTCTGTTCCATTCATCAGCAAACATGGCGAACCTGTGTTGAGATATGGAGCCACATATCAATCTACATCAAATTTTATTTGCATAAGAAATAAACTTTTGTGTTAAGCCATTTAATTTTGAGTCTTTTCCCATTACATCTCATACATACTTTATCTGTGTAATATATAGCGACTAATCTTGTTGTTAGTCTGAATTAAATATTTTCATTATGAAGAAAATAGTGCATATTTTCTTGTTGCCAGAAAATTCTAACAATACCAAAAATTAATAACAATTTTGTTTCCTATAAAATTCAATTTGTTCCCAAAGGTAAACTTCACTGAAGGCACACAGAAGCAGGTTACATACATGTTAGATAAGATCCTCTTATATTTGTGTCCTGCCCCAAAAAGCTATATTGTACTAGTCTGCAGTCCCACTAGCAGTGTGTTAAGTGTACCTTTCTGTTTATATCGATGCCAGCATCTGTTTTTGGGGGGCTTTTTGATAACATTAATTATTGGGCAAATGTACACATTTTATTATAGGAAAGACATGGCAAGTGAAGACTGTATTAAAGTAGAAAGAATATCATATGATCATTGTAAATTTTTATAAATATTTCAGATATTATTCTTTTCCATTAGTGATATACCAATTTGTATTCTCACATATTAGTGTATGTGAATTAAGCTCTCACAGGCATCTTATTTTATTGACTTTTTTAATTAAATCATAGCTGTGTACATTAACAGTGTCATGGGGTACAGTGTGCTGTTTTTATATACAATTTGAAATATTTTCATCAACTGGTTAACATAGCCTTCATGGCATTTTCTTAGTTATTGTGTTAAGACATTTATACTCTACATTTAGAAAGATTCACATGTACCCCTGACCTTTTAAACTTTGGACCTTGATTGAAAATACATTGTCTCGGCAGCACCTGTAGCTCAGTAGGCAGGGTGCCGGCCAGATACACCAAGGGTGGTGGGTTTGAACCTGGCCCGGGCCAGCTAAACAAACAAACAACAACAACAACAACAACAAAAATGACAACTGGAACAAAAAAATAGCTGGGCATTGTGGTAGGCTCCTGTAGTCCCAGCTACTTGGGAGGCTGAGGCAAAATGATTGCTTATGCCTGAGAGTTCAAGGTTGCTGTGAGCTGTGACACCATAGCACTCTATGCAGGGTGACAGCTTGAGGCTCTGTCTCAAAAAAAAAAAAAAGAAAATACATTGTCTCACTGTTATTATAATCTGTATTTCCTTGTTTTCTAAGTAGGTTGAACAGAAAATGAATCTAATCCCTCACCTATATAAAGTAAGACTTTTGCAATGATGTCTTAGACACCTGGGGACACATGGTTTAGAATTCTGATATGTCATAAAGGCATCTGAAGAAAGGTTTAGTCAGAATGACCAGGGTCAAGGAAATGGGTCCAGACAGGAAAACCTCAGTGTGTGAAGAACATCAGAAGGACCTGGGGCTAGAACAAATTTCAGAATCCACAAGGGAGATCACAAGGTAACTCAAGTCCAGAGAGCCCAGGGCAGATGGTAGTCAGTGACTTGTATCCAGAGTTCAGCATACGGTAAAGAAACACCCAGAGGAGTGAAGGTGGGCGAACTGGTGGTGATTTGGACAACTTTCCCGAATGGGTTTGTAGAACACCAGAAAGATGTCCTTCAACTGCATTTGACAGCCTGTTCCTATAAAATACAAAGTAGTCTAAGGGTCTGGTCCACTATGCAAACATTTCCAGGGTGGATGGAGAATCATTGTAGGTGTTTTAAAATTAATTATGGGGGTGACAGATATATATACATATATATATAATAAAGCCATATCTTGACTGTTGTAATAATCCCAATGCGATTAAATAGAAAATTAAAAACAATAGATTCTATGCTAGGCATCCTCAAAATCATCACTTGATTTCTGGTAGATGTAATAAAATCTAAAAATGTGAAGTTAGAACCAGTGTATCAGACTCCGGTAAGCAGAGGGAGGAATCCCAGATCCTAAAGGGAATTTGGGGGTTGGGATAAGCATATGCACACAGTTGCCTTGTTTTTTATTCTTTTTTGTTGTTGTTGTTGTTGAGACAGAGTTCTACCCTATGCCCTGAGCAGAGTGCAATGGCGTTGTAGGTCACTGCAATCTCAGACTGAGGCTGTGGGCATCCTGCTGCCGCAGCCTCCAAAGCTGCTAGAATTACAGGCGCTCGCTGTGAGCCGGGCTGAGCTTTTCAATTTTTTTCTTTTTCTTTTTTTTTTTCGCCAGGGCTGGGTTTGAACCTGCCACCTCCGGCATATGGGCCAGTGCCCTACTCCTTTGAGCCACAGGCGCTGCCCGTTTTTTAATTTTTTTTATGAGTCAGGGTCCCACTTTTGAATTCATCCACTACAGAACAGGAGTGCTCACATAGACTCCCACCTCTGCTGTTGCTATTTGGAATTTCCAGCAAGTGGTGGATAAAAATGGTTTCCCCTGAATTCTGTCTCTGGAATCTCAGGGACATGAACGCCTTGACTGGAGGTGGGTATCATCAGGTCATAAAGGGAGGCGTTCCAGGCCTTAGAGCCAAGACAAAGTTCCTAAGTGCATTTGAGGAGACTGCCGCAGTAGAAGAGCGTGGTCCCCACAGTTTCAGCCCTTACTGTCAATCCTGGCAGACTGTGAGTAGGGCATGACTGGTGTATTGCCCCTCTGAATCCCCCCTTTGCGGACTCAGGAGGGTGAGGGCATTGGACCCTAGGGACCCATTAGGTATTGGCCCTAAAGTCCACATAAACTGACGTGGTCCACTGTGGCCCATTACTGCCCTCAGCACTGGGAGCACCCGTTGTTGCTGTGAGGCTCAAAACCTCCTTCATTTCACCTTCTAGAAACTGGGGGAGTGATGTGCCTTGCTTTAATACCTCCTAACCAGTTAACAGGGGGAAGAACACCAGCCTGTAGTCAATAAAAGACCCCTGTATGAGTTCTAAGAAAATCCTGCACCTAACAACAGTGTAGACCCCCTCAGAGCCGCCTTCTTGTCAGCCCTCAGGGACCCCCAGCAAGGTTGGCCGGAAGCACTGCACTTGATATCCGCTTGGAGGTCTCAAAGAAACCGTGGCGTGGCGTGGCGTGGCGTGGAGTTGACTAAGGGAGGAGTTGCCGATCCTGCTCGGAATCAAGTAAGGACTCTGAGCTGAGTTAGATGCGAGGGGACATCTAGCGCAGACTAGAGGGACTCTCAGGGATCTATACCTGCTATCAGTTCTGACAGATCCCAAATCTGCATTGTCTAATGCTGCCCTGAGTACTTTCAAATTCCCCCGGGTAGACAACGATGGGCAGAGGACGGAGAGGCGGCGCTTGGTGGAGGAGGTGAGGGTTGGGGGCTGGGGCAGTGGGCAGGGAGATGTTAGTATTGGACCAGAGTGTTGTTGGCTTCATACCAGCAGAGGCAGGGTTGCCAGAATGAAAAAGAGTAAAAGTGAAAACCCTGAGGGAGGTCTATGGGGAATCCCTCCCTCGGAAAAGAGGGGGCCTCGTGGAGCCCTGCCCCTTCTGCCCCCTGGAGACCAACATGGCAGCGTACCGGCTTCCGGCTTCCGCCATTCTTGTGGTGGCACGAGGAACGTGTCGGGGGTGGGGTGCATGAGGAACGTGGCAGGGGCGTGGGGGTGCGTGAAGAACGTGGCAGGGGTGGGGTGCGTGAGGAACGTAGCAGGAGGGTGGGGTGAGTGAGGGGTGGGGTGCATGAGAAACAAAGCAGGGGAGTGGAGTGCGTGAGGAACGTGGTGGGGGGGTGCGTGAGGAACGTGGGGAGGGTGCGTGAGGAACGTGGGGGGGTGCATAAGGAA
>CAUYQV010164961.1:0-29926 GCA_963574575.1 Galagoides demidoff | reverse complement strand
GGAGCCTCAAGCTATCACCCTGGGTAGAGTGCCATGGCATCACAGCTCATAGCAACCTCCAACTCCTAGGCTCAAGCAAGTCTTCTGCCTCTGCCTCCCAAGTAGCTGGGACCACAGGCGCCCGCCACAATGCCCGGCCATTTTTTGGTTGCAGCTATCATTGTTGTTTGGCGGGCCCGGGCTGGGGATTCGAACCCGCCACCTTAGGTGTATGTGGCTGGCGCCTGAGCCGATTGAGCCACAGGCTCCAAGCCTATATCTGTTATTATTAAAATTTATCATGTATTTCTTTCTATTTTGTTTTGCAAGGCCATAATAGATAGGAGGTCTTTTTGTGTGATCTCTCTCTCTCTTCTCCCCTCCATTCATCCCACATGTTCTAACAAATTTGTGTGGCCTCCATGAGTGTCTTGGCCACCATTCCAGAAATAAATCCTCTATTTTGGATTTACATCCCATTGTTTGGTCACTGATAGTGCAATATTACCCCATTGCTAGAGAAAAGTATGTTTCATCTTCTGGCCACCAGCTATGTTGTGTTGTTCCTGCTTCGTATACCTGTGAATTGCCTTAAATAAATTCCTTGCTAGAAACAATTATAGGGGGTTATTTGGTTTGTTTGTTTTAAATATCCTTTACAGACAACTCCAGTCTCTACCTATAAAAAGGAGTCTACTGCAGCCCCTAAGAATGAGGAGTACTTTGGAGATGTTGAAAACCTGGTCAAGACTACATATTTCCATAGTTCTTGCTTTAATGTGCTTTAAAATATCTGAAAATCTCTTTTAAAAAAATTCGGATTAATATGAAGGTATAAACTATCGTTATCATATTTGTGTTTGTTAGGTGAGGTCCCGGTTGTAGTTGTGTCCCACAGCCTGAAAGTGTGTCCTATACCTTAATTGTGTCCATTATTGGGAGTATACCGATCCTCCTCAACCTTCCCTCTCTCTCCTCCCCCCAACTTGAATTGAATTAAGCATTTTTTTCTTGTGTGGACATGTATTTGTTCATCTACTGGCTTCATATTAGTACTGAGTACGTTGGATACTTGCTTCTCCATTCTTGTGATACTTTAATAAGAAAAATGTGTTCTTCCTCCATCCAGGTTAATATAAAAGACGTAAAGTCTCTATCTTTTCTTATGACTGAATAGTACTCCATGGTATACATATGCCACAGTTTGTTAATCCATTTATGGGTTGATTGGCACAGGGGTTGTTTCCACATCTTGGTGATTGCAAACTGAGCTACAATAAATTATCTAGTGCAAATATCCTTAATGATAAATTGATCTTTTTCTTTCTGAGAAGATACATAGTAACAGGATTATGGGATCAAATGGAAGGTCTATTTTGAATATTTTGAGGGTCTCCATACATATGGAAAGCTTTTTAAAAAAATTAATGCTCAGGCTCCATACCTATGCTCACTTATTACTTGAATTTGTCAATATGGGGAATACCAAGGGTATTTGGAAGTCACTGGTGGTTCGAGTGCATTGGCCAATTTGAGACCCAAAGTACCCCATATCTTGACTTAAGCTGCACCCCTTATTTTGTATTTCTCTATGTTTTCTGTTCCACAGAGGTGTTCATAGTCTTGAACTGTTAAACAAGCTTTCCTTTAGTCAGTGTTGAAGACGCAGTAGGTGTCCAATAAATACTTGATTGTCAACTTCTTAAGAAAGTTGGCTGACAAGAATATCCCTTCCAAAATTATTCTTAAAGTACTCATTAATGGGACGTAATTCGTTTCCCATCGAAGGTGTATGGGGCACTGAATTAGGAACAACAGAAAGAATTGAATTAGCTTCAAAATTAGAAAGTGAAGAAGACAGGAAAATAGGTAAACACAATAAAGTCAAAAAAATACTTAAACCCTGGAAGCTTTAATGAAACAAATTAAGAGCTTTGTTAATAGTGAATTGATAAAAACTGGAGAAGAATGAGGTAGGCTTGAGAAAATCCAAGGTAGGCCCAAGGAAGCAAAATAATGTATTTCTAAAAAATGGAATTTTGAGAAAGCTCGGGAGAAACATATGCACCTATGTTCAATTTTTAGGGCCTTCGAATGCAGGCATGGGAGTAAACAGGCAAAATCGTTATGCTTTGATACATTTATAAGTACAAAGCATGTAGAGGTGTTTTAGGAAACGTAAAGTAAACATATTAAAGTTGATATTTGGATCTCTGGTTTACAGCACTGATTTAGTAGTAGAAACATCTATTTCAAATAAAATCTTATGTGAAATTACAATATTTAAAACAGGTCAAGTCCAAGATCCTCTGTTTAAATTGTAAAGGGCTCCCGTCACAGTCTCCAAAAATGGAGATCAGATTAAAAACTTCTGAGGTGAGGACATCTTGAGCTAATTATTTATTTAGCTTCCAATTAATTTTACTTGACTTTCTGTAAATCCCATAATATCATCTAACTATATGTTATGTATCTCTACTGCCATGTGACCCAGTTTATGGGGTAGCTAATACATAATAAGACAATTATCATAAAATATTTTTTATATTTAGTATAACATTGACCTTGCTAGTGCTGAAGTACATTATTCAAAATGGCTCGTTTGACTTATGAGACTAATTAGTCCCAAGTCTATTTTTTAAATATTTTTATAGGTCACATATTAGTTTGTTCCAAAATAGACTTCATAGTTTTATTTATTCTATTATCATAATCTTTTCCCCAGACATTCTTCTTTTATAAAAAATTGATCAATTCCATATATGTGTGTGTAGATACACACATATACACATATATGCCTACATATAAAACCAATTTTAAAAATTCATTTCTGTGAATATTTCATTTAATAATAGAGGTTAATTTTAAATTGATTATGTAGTTGTTTTAAATGCATATAAAGTTGTACTGTTCAGTGATATAGTGAACAGCCCTTCAGAAAACAAAGCTGATAAAAAATGGTCTTCTATATCAAAAGAAGAGAATAAATGGCATATATTTACTTTTCAGTGGATACGTACTTTGTGTATGTGTTTGTTGTGAGTGTGAATAAAAGAAGCTCATAGTTATTTCCTGAGACATTGATTAGTAACACAGAAATTTAAAAGTATCAAAGGCTATTGGACCAAGCTTGCAAATGTTTTCCTTCAAATCAAATAATTGAAAAGTTATGTAGGAGAAAAGTCAGGATTCAATTCTCTGCAATAGTTTTCAGGCCTTTGATTGCTGGTAATATGAATAGTCACCACCTAAATGTCACTAGTTATTGCAAAGGGACATGCTGAAATATCTTCTTTCTTTTTAAGCTAAAAGTAAACAGAGAAAGAAGAAGACGGAGGAAGGAAGGAAGGAAGGAAGGATTAAGAGGTCAGCTTATTAAAC
The DNA here is from genome assembly GCA_963574575.1 of Galagoides demidoff. NCBI lineage: Eukaryota > Metazoa > Chordata > Mammalia > Primates > Galagidae > Galagoides > Galagoides demidoff. Next base: position 26,566 of record CAUYQV010164961.1, on the reverse strand, counting down.
CAAAATGACAAAAACAATTCAATACTATTGTGTCTAGTGGTTTTAATATATGTATATAATCTAAGCAAATAAACTTAAAATGATGTATGAATTTCCTTGGCAAATGAAATCCCAAGCCTCATCTGTGAAAAGTAACAAAAATTAGACTTTGTCTTTCAGTCAGCAAAGGCCCCAGAGGAATTTAAATTAAAGCAACAGAAGAATGAGTTGCTTTTGGCTGAGAACAGTTCTGATGGTGCTAATTATCGTCTTGAACATAGGAATAGGTCTGTGGTAAAAGGCTGGTGGAAAGGCTGCCAGGTTTTGAGACTGTGTCTATGCAAGTCCCTGGAATTTGACATGGTTGGTAGGTTTGCTCCTTCCAATTTGTTACAGGCCATTTACGTGACTGAATAACAGTGGAGCCCCAGAAAGTATGTTCTGGGCCTTACTTGATCATAGGATCATTAAGAAGCATAATAGTCACTATTGTTTTCCCTACTCAAAACTTGCAGTATGATTTAGATTTTCTGATGAGATAAATGCTCTATCTTGGAATCTTCCACATTAACTACCACCCTTGAATTTGTTTTGAGGGCAAACTATCCAACAAGGTGAATGTCAATGCCTGTGTGCGCTTACCATACTTGCATTAATGTGCATAGATGCAGATATTTTTGAGCACATATTTATGCAACCTGTGTGTGTAGCACTTTTTAAAGGAAAAAAACCCACACATATTTAAAATGAGCCATAGTATAATATACTGTACTGGAGTCAGGGAGCTGGACTTCTGGTTCTCATTCTATTATGAAACAATTATAATTTATCCAATAAGACTGAGTAATAGAAGTTGGACCCCAGATCTTCTGAATGCAGGCTACAAAGTTGCCTTATACTAATTGCCTGACAATTTTGTATCTCTGAAACAAAGGACTGAAAGGCAGAGAGGAAACTTTGTAAGCATGTGGATTAGGAATAATTCAGGTCCTGTACTACTTCTCTGTAAGTATTATCTCAGATAAACCATAAAACCCCATTGAATCTATTTGCTAAAGTCTAAAACAGTGATGCTAGATGATAAATGCACCTCTAAGAACTTTTCATTGTGGCCATGGCTAGACCTTGAAACATCAGTGTAGAAAACCACTCGCAGTCACTTTGGCTGCCATCTTCCCGTGTTACGGCTTTTGGATGGAATTTACAGAATGTCTTACAAACCAGACAGAGAGCAACATTATATTGCAGGAAGCTGCTTCCTCTCTTTAAACTTGGTCGTATTCATTGGTGATGTTGAAGACTAAAAAAGTAGTGTTAGACTGCAGTATGCCCATTATTCTTTCTATGAATCAGGACCACTCTAAGAACTTTTCATGCACTAAATCATTTTATCTACACGGCAACCTATAATACAGTTACTATTTTTATCATTCCCATTTGACAAACAAAGAAACTGCAACATACACAGACTTGGCTTTCCCAGGGTCCCCCAGAGAGCCAGTAGTTAGGAATTCAAATTCCATCACTCTGGCTCATGGTCATCAAGACCTGAAATCACAGAGTTACCTTTAATTCTACTTCATGCATCATTGCTTTTTCACCTGTGTAATGCTCCTACTAATTAACTTTGCTCGCCCTGCTAAAGTCCCATCACTTAGGACCTCTGACCGCGGACCTACTTTGAGCTGACGTCTACTTGAGCTCCCTCCTCAACGTCACTGTCTTGCTCACAGTTGCTTTGGCACAAAGCAACCAAGCCAATCTTTTACAGATCAGGTCGTCTCCACCCAAAGCCTTTGAGAGTTCCTTTTATCTTTCACATAAAATCTGAACTCTTTAATCTAGTGCTCAAAGCTTTTCCTTATGTACTCAGCCCACATTTTTTTCTCCTCTGCAAATCAACCAAATTATACTTTTGAACCTGAAGTGCTTCACAGAGTCTAAAAATGTCCTGTTCTTTCTCACATTATGTCTTTGATAGCGCCAGAGAAATACCCTCTTCTCAAACCCAATTTCTATCACTTGGACTCTATCTCTGATGTAGAGCACAGCTTAACTGTAATTTTAACCATTAGACTCCTCCTAATCCTCTCAGCCTAGAACTTGATTCTCTTCTTCTGGAGAGGTTGGTACAAAGCTCACACTTTTCATATGGTAGTCACATGACATAATGGTACATTTGCATCACCATGTTTGAGTGTGTGAATGTACTGTAATAGATCAATGCTCCCATTTCAAGATTTATACATCATCTTTGCAGCATATCTACAATACTTGGATCAACTAATTCCCTGTAAGTATTTCTTGAATCACCAACTGAATGAATAACTCAGTAAACTGTATCAGCATTGATGGTTTCCTGCCAAGTCCATTTAATTGTCTGTTCATTTAATAGATCTTCCATGGATTTGTTAGTACGTTGCGTACATGCTTTAAAAAAAAAAAAAAAAGACCAAAAGAAAAAGGGACCTTAGGAAGCAGAGTACACTAAAGTGACATTTGTCATTGGTACTCACTGCAGAAGTTATATACCTGCAGAAACTTATTTCAGTTCTGCCAAAACATTTTGATATATTAGCAGACTTCAATAAAGACAGTAGCCATCAATTAAACAATCAATTCTAATACCAAAAACAGAAATGCCAGGTGTAATCAATAAAATCTTTGATCTAAAAGAAATCTGTCATTTAATAAACATACTCGTTACATTTCAGGAGAATTAAATCTGGAATTCTGTGACCTTTAAGGAAGTCAGGCTCTGACAGTAATCAAATATCTGCTAATTAACGTTGTGATGTATTATATGTTAAAGTGACATCAAATGTGCATCAATGTGTATACATGTGTGTACGTGCAATATTTTCAATCCAGAGGTTTGTTTGAATAGTAAAAAGTAACTGAACCCCCTCCCTGTTGCATGCAGACGAGATGAGAGCATCCAAGAAGCACAAGGAGAAACTCAAGAGTCAGCTCCAAACTGGCACCTGACTCTTTGTTGTTTTGTTCTGAATACTTTGTGACAGACACTTTGTCTCCAGATGACAGTATTTCATCACCTTCATGAGATTAAAGCTCACTTTCAAATATTGGTGCCAACGCTGTTCAAATATGTCAGCAGAGCAGAAAATTCAATAAAAATCCCTGAGGGTGAGATGCCAATTAGGACTAACGATGCCCAGGTTTGCTCTGGAGGTTGGGGAAAAATAGGGAGCCTCTGGGGCTGATGTAAATAGCAGTTTTCTAAGCCCTTATTTGTATTATAGTCCTACTAGAGCTTAGAGATTTTGAAATTTCCTATCCTTTTTTTCTGTGGATAGGTGTGGGAGGGTGGGATTGCCTTGGTAGTGATGTTTAATGCATTGTACTACACAGCCTGGAACTATTTACACCACTTATAACACTATAAGTTATTGAATAATGTGTGAAAACTATACTCAGGCTTTGAAAATCTACTTTCATTATTTTACCTCGATATTAAGTTGAATTATCACAACTCTCCATTAAGCTTCATTTAATAGACAGTGGAAGAGTCTTAACCCCTCACCACCTGCCAGTAAAACATTATATATAATATAAAATACATATAACATACACAAAATATATTAAATATATATGTGAAATACATAGAAAATATGTAACTTAATATATGATAACACATCATAGATAATATATAAGTATACATATTACATATATAATTATATATATACAATTGTTATGTTTTCTTCTCAAATCCTAAAATTTAATGTTTTGTGTCTCTCTTTTCCAAAATGTCACCAGAAGAAAGTAATTAAATAATTTTCAAATTTCAAGTTTTGTCATTGGTGAGTTATATAATGATAGCTATTAAATATTAGCTGTTATAATCTAGCTTAATAGATAAGGTAGGAAGTTATACAGCAGAGATTGGGGGCAATGGGACCAAGAACAGGCTATTTCCATGTGAAGGGAAATCTTTGAAGCAAAAAATACTGAAAGAGGAGAGCCAAATGAACTCAACACCTGGGAGTATTTTCAGACAATTCTGAGGATAGCTAAGGTACATACAGGAAGGGAAATGAAAGGATACAAAAACCAATTTTTTTCTTTAGAATGCTACTTTAAAACTGGTTGCTTTTAAAAAAAAACCTTAATTTTTATTAAATCGTAACTGTATATATTTATGGGGTACAATGTGATGATTTTATATATAATGTGGAATGCTTATATCAAACTGATTAACATAACCATCACCTCACTACCATATTGTTTGTGGTAAGACATTTATAATATACTCTTCGTTGTTTTGAAGTGTACACTTGCATTGTGCACATTAGCTGAGATCCCACCAAATACCCTCCCTCAACTTGTTCTCCCCCATGCCCTACCTCCTCCTTCCTCTTCCCTACTTTCTGGACTATATGTGTGTTTTATCATTTATATGACCATGTGTCTATATTTGGAATTCCTGGGCTATATTTGTGTTTTATCATTCATATGACCCATGTGTAAGTGACTATATATTGGTTCTATAATAGTATTGAGTACATTGGACACTTTTTTTTTCCATTCTTGGGATACTTTTTAAAGAAGAATATGTTCCAGCTCCATTCAGGTAAATATAAAAGATGTAAAATCTCCATCATTTTTGATGGTTAAACAGTATTCCATTGTGTACATCTACCACAATTTGTTATTCCATTCCTGGGTTGATGGGCATTTGTGTGGCTTCCACAACTTGGCTATTATGAATTGGGCTACAGTAAACATTTTGGTGCAAAAGTCTTTGTTGTAAAATGATTTTTGTTCATCTGGGTAGATACCTAGTAATGGAATTACAGGATCAAATAGAAGGTCAATTTTTAGTTCCTTGAGAATTCTCCATACTTTTTCCAAAAAGGCTGCATTAGTTTGCAAACCCACCAGCAGTGTAGACATGTTCCCTTCTTTCCATATCCACACCAACATCTGAAGTGTGGGACTCTGTGATGTGGGCTAATCTTACTGGAGTTAGGTGATAGAGTAATTAAAGTAATTTTGATTTGCATTTATCTGATGATTAAAGATGATGAGCATTTTTTAATGTGTTTGTTGGCCCTTCACCTGTAATTTTCAGAAAAGTTTCTGTTCAAGTCTGTAGCCCACAAAGAAATGGGTTATTTGTTCTTTTCTTATTGATTAGTTTGAATTCTCTGTAGATTCTAGTTATCAGACATTTTTCAGAATAATAACCTGCAAAAATCTTCTCTCATTCTGAATGCTGTCTGTCTGCTTTACTTTCAGTGGCCTTAGTTGTACAAAGCATTTTAGCTTGATCAGATCCCAGTAATGTATTTTTGGTATTGCTTCAATTGCCAGGGGGAGTCCTCCTCATAAAATATTTTCCCAGGCAAATACCTTCAAGCATTTTCCTAGCACTCTATTCTAGTATTTTTATAGTTTCATGTCTTACGTTTAAATCTTTTATCCCATGAGAATCAATTTTTGTTAGCGGTGTAAGGTGGGGGTCCAATTTCAGTATTCTACAGGTCACAAGCCAGTTCTCAGCACCTCTGATTAAATGGGGAATATTTCCCCTTTGTAAGTTTTTGTTAGACTTATCAAAGATCAAATGACAACATGTGGCTGGGTTCATCTCTAGATTTTGTACCCAGTTCCATATATTTCAATCTCTTCTATTTGTCTGCCAGAACCATACTGCTTTGATTGCTATAGATTTGTAGTCTAAGCTAAAGTCTGGTAAAGTGATGCCTCCAGATTTGTTTTTATTTGTAAGTAATGTATTGGCTAGTCAAAGTTTTTTTCTGATTCCATATAAAATGAATTACTATTTTTTCAACTTCCTTAAAGTATGACATTGATGCTGTGATAGGGATTGCATTAAATCTGTAGATTGCTTTGGGTAGTGTGGACGTTTTAACAATGTTAATTCTTCCCAGTCATGAGCATGGTATGTTTTTCCATTTAACATCTTCAGCTAATTTTCCCAGGGCTTCATATTCTCATTGTAGACATCTTTCTTATCCTCTGTTAGATAAATTCACAGATATTTCATCCTCTTTGGCATTGCTGTAAAAGGAATAGAGTCCTTAACTATATTTTCAGCTTGATTATTGTTAGCATATATAAAAGCTACTGATTTGTAAGTATTGATTTATATCCTGAGACACTGCTATATTCCTTAATCCCTTCTATGAGCTTTATAGTTGAATCCCTAGGGTTTTCCAGGTATAAGATCATGTCATGTGCAAAGAGAAAGATTTTCACCTCCTCTGACCCCATTTGAATGCACTTTAGATCCTTCTCTTGACAGATTACAATGGCTAGGACTTCCTTTACTGTGTTGAATATGGTGACAATGAGCATCCTTGCCTAGTTCCAAATCTGAGCAGAAATGTTTACAATTATACTCCATTCAATATGATATTCAGTATAGTTTGTCTGTAGATGGCCCCTGTCAGTTTAAGAAATGTCCCATTTAAGCCTATTCAATGTTCTAACCATGAAAAGTTGCTTGATTTTATCAAAAGCTTTTTCTTCATCAATTGATAGAATCATATGGTGTTAGTTTCTTATTTTATTTATGTGGTGTATCATATTCATGGATTTACGTACATTGAGACAACCTTGTAACCCTGAGATAAAACCAACTTGATTGTTGTGTATAATTGTTTGATAGTGTTGTTGAATTCTGTTTGCTAGGATCTTATTAAATATTTTTGCATCCATATTCATTAACGATACTATTCTATACTTTTTTGTTGTTGTTGGCTCCATTCCTAGTTTGGGGATCAAGACTATATTTTCTTCATAGAATGTATTGAGGAGGATTCCTTCCTTTTCTACGTTTTAGAAATGGTTATGCAATATAGGTACTAGTTCCTCTTTGAAGCTTTGGTAGAATTCTGAAGTGAAGTCATTTGGTCTTGGACTTTTCTTTTTTGGGAGATTGTGTATAGCTGATGATATTACAGTGCTTGATATAGGTCAATTCAAAATTTCTAATTCTTTCTGGTTGAGTCTAGGAAGGTGGCATGCTTCCAGGCATTGGTCTATTTCCTCCAGATTTCTGAGAACAGAGATTTTTGGAATAATCATTGAGAATGTTTTGAATTTCTATGGTCTCTCTTGTTATTTTTCCTTTATAGTTTCTGATTGATGTTATTAGAGATTTTACTTTTCTGTTTCTGGATGGGCTAGACAAAGATTTATCAATTTTATTAATCTTCTCAAAGAATCAACTTTTTGTTTCATTGACCTTCTGAATGAGTATTTTGTTTTCAATTTCATTTAATTGTGCTTTAATTTTGGTTATATCATTTCTTCTGCTGGGTTTGGGGTTGAATTGTTCTTCCTTTTCCAGTTGCTTGAGATGACCCATTAGGTTGTTGACTTTATCTCTTTCTGTTTTCTTGATGAAGGCTTCCAATGCTATAAATTTCCCTGTTAGGACTGCCTTTGCAGTATCCCACAGGTTTTGATAATTTGTGTCTTCGTATCATTTTGTTCTAAATATATGATGATTTCCTTCTTAATCTTGTCTTTGACCCATCTATCATTCAGTCTAATGTTATTTAGTTTCCATGATTTTGTTTGAATATGAAGATTTCTGTTGCTGTTGAGTTCAACTTTCATTCTGTGATGATCCATAAGATACAAGGAATAGTTTCTATTCTTTTAAATTTGTTGAGGTTAGACTTGTGCCCTAAAATATGATAAATTTCAGAGGATGATCCATGAACTGATGAGAAGAATGTGTATTTAGTTATATTTGGATGAAATGTTATTCAGATGTCTGTTAAGTTTGTTTGTTCTAAGGTAATATTTAAGTCCATTATTTCTTTGTTTAGTTTCTTCTTGGAGGATCTATCTAGAACTGGGGGTGTTAAAATCTCCAACTTTTATAGTGCAGGAAGATATCAAATTGCTCATAACCATTAGGGTTTTCCTTATAAATTGAGGAGCATTGAGGTAGGGTGTATACATGTTAATCATTGAAATCCCTTAACGTTGAGTATTTCCCTTGACAAATATATAGTGTATATCCTGCCTTTCCTTACTTTTGTTGGTTCAAATCACATTGTATCTGCAAATAAAATTACAAGCCCTGCTTTTTACTAATTTCCATTTGCCTGTATTATAGATAAGATATTCATCCATTCACCCTGAGTCTTTTTTATCCTTTGAGGTAAGATAAATCTCTTGTCAGCAACAGATGCCTGGCTTGAGCTTTTGTATTCAGTCAGACAACCTGTACCTCTTTAGAGACAATTTAAGCCATTCAATTAATTGAGAGAATTGACAGATATAGTAATGTTTTGGCCATCATGTTTTTCAAAGGTAAGGTGCATATTTTTAATCCTTTTACAATTGTGGAAGATGGGTTTTGTTCAATGAATTCTGGGTAAGTTTACTTTGGTGATAGACTGTAGTGCTGGTGATTATGGAAATGGATCTTAGAATTTCCTGGAGTGCTGGTTTAGTTATGGCAAATTTCCTCAACATGTGTATGTAAGTAAAGTATTTGATTTCTCCATCACAAATGAAACTCAATTTAGCTGAATACAGGATCCTGGGCTGAAAGTTGTTTTTTTTTTTTTTTTTCTTAGAAGATTGAAGGTCATCCTCTGGCTTTGAAAGTTTCAACTGAAATATCTGTATTCATTCTGATATTTCTCTACTTATGCTTTTCTTATCTCTGGCTACTTGCAGGATTTTCTCCTTCATATTAACTTACAAAAAGTTAATTTCAATGTGTCTAGGAGCTTTATTTGGTTTGAGTCTTGCTGGGGTTCTGAAACTATCTACTATCTGAATTTCTGTGTCTCTTGCAATGTTTGGGAAATTCTCCTCCATAATATCATGGAGTAGAGCGTCTGTGCCTTTAGGACCATCCTCTTCTCCTTTAAGAATTCCTATACTCTTCTTAGCAAAGTATCTCAAGAATGGAAGAAAAAGTATCCAATGTACTCAACCCTACTATGAAACTAATTTATAGATTTCATATGAAAGCTATAACCCAATTATAGCCCAAGAATATGGGGAGAGGGATGGGAGGGGTGGGGGGAGAATGAGTGGAGGGAGGCTGATTGGTGGGACCACGTCTATGGTTCATCTTACAAGGGTGTATGTGAATCATTCTAAATGTAGAATATAAATGTCTTAACACAATAACTAAGAAAATGGCATGAGCCTATGTTAACCAGTTTGATGAAAATATTTCTGATTGTATATAACACCAGCACACTGTACCCATGACTGCATTAATGTAAACAGCTATGGTTTCCAAAAAAAAAAAAAAAATCTCCTATAAGTCATACGTTTGATCTTTTGGAACTCTCTCAGGGAATGTTGTGTTTTTATTTTCCATTTTTCCCCCTCTTTGAATGTTTGAGATCATGCAAAAGACTTGTCTTTAATTTCAGAGATCCTTTCTTCTTTCTGCTCAACTCTGTTACTGAGGGATTCTACTGTATTTCAAAGCTCTTGAATAACTTTTTCACTTCCTTGAGCTTTGCTATATCTTTTCTCATTATGTCCATATCCTTGGTGATTTTGCTTTTGAATTCATTAATTTCTTGAGACAACTTTTGAACTACTCTGGGGATTTCTATTTCCATCTTTTCCTCCATTCTAGTCATCTTATTTGCCATCCATATTCTGAATTTTATTTCTGACAATTCAGCCATTTGTCAGTGGACAGCATCTTCTGTTGTATCTCCTTTGTCATTCCTTGGAGGAGTTTGATCTACTCTGATTATTCATGTTTCCAGAGTTCTTCTGCTTGTTCCACCCCATGAGTATTTTCAACAATTGGCAATTAAAACTAATAGGGTGAGATTGGAATTGGGACCCCTAGGAAGTGGAGTTAACTAGCCCTTTACCAATGAGCTGGGGCTTGTGATTGTGGCTTTTCCTCTTCAGTGGTTCTCAACCTTCCTAATGCCACAACCCTTTAATATAGTTCCTCATGTTGTGTTGGCTCCCAACCATAAAATTATTTTTGTTGCTTCTTCATACTGTAAGTTTGCTACTGTTATGAATTGCAATGTGTTTTCCAATGGTCTTAGGTGACCCCTGTGAAAGGGCTTTGGGGTTCATGACCCCCAGGTTGAGAACCACTGTTCTACAGCCTTATGAAGGTCCCTTTCAGGCCTACAGTCAGAGACTCTACGGACCAGCTTGGTGAGATAGTGCAAGCTGGCTCTGTCTTGAAGTCTGCTAGCCTCTACCCAATCCTAACAAGTCACAGCATTAGTCTTAAATCTCAGCTAGGGAGAGTTGGTGGGACTGCAAATCCCTCCAGCTGTCACTGGTATGGGAAAATCAGTCCTTTCCCACTACAAAACAACTGCCACTCAACCTCAGAGGGTCCCGAGGAGGACATCACAGGTTTAAAGTTCTAATCAGACTGTCCTGGACAGTACAATCCTGCTCCCTCCAGGGAGGGTTCAAAGGGTCTCCAATGACTCAATAGTAGAAATCTACAGACAGTTCCACCCCACAAACCTGAACGGATGGAGCTGGACTCCTATGGTGAGCCACCACCAACTCAGAAAAGATCAGCCACCATGCACTATCACAGTGCATCTCTCTCCCCCACACATCCGTATCTTGCCCTGCTGCCAGCTTCCACTTAAGTAACTGTTTCAGTACTACTGTTCAGAGGCCCATACAATGCCCAGGCCTCTCAGGTAATTGTCAAAAACTCTGGACTCTGCAGGGGGCAGACCTTCAGACCACCAGACAAGGGGGGAAGGGTGGACTGGGAGTTCAGAATTGTGAGGAAAATATGTGCTCAATTTTATGCTGGGCAAGATGATGCCTAGGCTCACAAGTGGGACCTCTCTGGAGAAGGTGTTTAGTGGCTCTCTCTTGTGGGGTAAAATGAGATTCTCTTGTTCCCTGATTGCTTGCAGAGAGCCCACAGTGAGCCCCTCATTTGGGGGAGGGGTCTCTCATCTTGTTGGTGATGGGTTTCGTACCTTGAATTTGTTTTCTTGTATTGTCTTTCTTAGAGTCATAGCTTGCCTCAGCTGTGATGATGTGCACTTGCTTAACTCAGCCCCCCCACCTTCAGCTTCACTGAGCCCACTTCTCTCCAGGCTTCTGGACAGAAGCCTCTGGCAAAAGCTGCCTCTGGTCAGCCATCTTCCTCAAGATCTCCACCCCGGTTCACAAAACCAATTTAATCTGTGTCTCAACAAATACAACTTTAATGCACACAGAGAGAGACACACAGACACCCCCTCAACCCATACACGTACATCTTATAGTATAGAATGAGGGAAAGTAGCATTTAACAAGTCCGTGTTTTAAGCGTGACACTGTGTGTTGGGTCTTTATATACGATATCTAGTTGAACACTCACAAACGCAGTGAGAGATAATTATTATAATCTCCATTTTGCAGATACTCTGAAACATTGAAATAATTTCCAAATTTATATAATATCTAAGACAATGAGATAATGAGCTCAAAATCTAAAGGGGAAATACTCTTTCTTCTCTTTCTCTGTTTTTCTTTTTCTCCATCTCACATACATGCACACGTTCACACAGAACTTGGAGAATAGGGCAAATGCTAGATGACGGTATCAGAATTTAGCTAGTTCATGTCAGATTAAACTTATAGAATGATGTTCATAGCACCATTACTGATTAGATACTTGATGGAAACCACCAAAATGAAATAAAGATATGATATTATCACACACAATCTTATTTACACTGCTACATAAAAATTCAAATAAGCAAATAAACTGCATCCATCTGAGCTCACATTGTTAAATATCAAAGCAAGAACAAACCATAATTATAAAAATATGATATGAGAGAATTAACATCAAGAAATAAAACAAAGCTGCATTTGTATGGACTCATATGTATATGCTAACATACATTAATATTAACTAAAATAATATACATCAAATTTACAGTAATGCTTTTTCTGAGAAGCAAGTAAAGGCAATGTGTTTGGTAGAACTATATGTGTTTGGTAGAATATAAATTTCATATTTTTCTACTTTTTATTTTATGTTAGAATTAATTTGAAGCAATGATATTTTATAATATGATAATTTATTAATGTAGGCTAATTCTGAGTGATGAATACGATGGTGTTTGCCATATTTACTTGACTCATATTATTTAAACATTTTTTCTAAAATCTAAAAATAAAAATATATAATGTAGAAATGATGTCTGATCTGAAATAAATGGTGACTTTTAATAACTACCAGTTAAAATTTCTCAAATATTTAAAGAACAGCAAAAAGAGATCATGAATCTTTATGTTGAAGATTTTCAAGACACTGAACTTTTGCAAATTATTGGATGAAAAGTTATGCTAAATAAATTCTTATGACACAGCTAACTCTGAGAATACATAGTCAACATATATGATAGATTTAAAAATATCTTTTAATTATGTATTGCTTATTTTCTTACCTTGCATTGATAATTATAGATAATATTTAACTTAAATTTTAAAAGTGACAATTAAATCTATATCCAATATAGTAAGAGGCGAAATTTCAAATTTCAAAGAATTATGAACTATCATGGCCTTCGCATTTTTAGCCACGATGTGACTCTTATTCAGTTTCATCAACTGTCTTTGGATTTATGGGTCTTAAGAAGGTAGCTGCATTGTGGCAGAATTGAAAATTTTCCATTTCAACATTTAAATATGGGCAAGGAGTCAAACTCAGGATTATTCATCTGTCACTCTTCACTGGTTTTATTTGCTTTTTCCTACTCTCGATCCTTTCAGTTCCTCTCTGAACATCTTTGGGAAATATTGCTATGGCATTCAGTCAGTCAGGAGAGCTTAACTAACAAAGAGTTGGCTGATTTTATTCAGAGATGAAAGCAGGGACCTGCATCAATGGCTATGATGTGAACCAGTGAGCGAGAGTGAATACCTACCTTGGACTAGCTTCTCACATGGCCCAGAGATGGCTGTGGGATTTCCTAGGCTTGGTGATAAAAAGTGAGTGTCAGATCAGCTGCCCGGGGCAAAAAAACAGCAAAAGGGAGAAAAGGACAATTAAGATATACTTCAAAATCTTTTATCTATTTCATCCTAAATCCTGCTTCTTCAGGCATATCTATTTATGGCAATGTGGATAAAAATGAAGAAAGAACAAATAGGAAAATAGCTGGCTTAAGAGGTCCATTAATGCCCCTGGGTACAGAAATAAAATAGAACAAACGGTCGGATATTTGATGCTGCGTCAGAGCCTAGCCAGAGAGAAACCTGGAGGAAGTCTCATTCTAGGGAGCACTGACACGGGTCCTTGGAAAGACTCACATAGTACAGTTCACCTCCTCATGAGGCAGGTGCCAAACACTTGCTACCAGCTCATCTTTGGTTCATTCAATGGGAAAATGGTCTCACTGTTAAATGAAATAAGTAAGAAAAAGCCTAGAAAGAACAAAATAAGTACCCTTAGAGGAAAAAAAAATAGTGTATTCATCTTTGAGTTTTCTGTATCCGCCACACACCAAGTATCAGAGTGAGTTTTGATGCAGAGAGTTGGAAACATCACTATATTTGCATTTTCTTATCTAGAAATATTTCTTGAGTTCTATAAGAGTAGGATGGTGAGCATGGTTTGTGTATAGCTTTATTTTCACATTTTTGATAATCTGGATTGGATATACAGGAAAAATTAAGTGTCATTATTATCATTTTCCTGAACAAGAAACTGAGACAGTCATGCAAGGAATGCCATTTGCATGCTTACCAAACTGGTTGTGAAGTCTGGTAACTGTGGGATCAGCCCGAACTCAGTCTTCTCTGCTGATGACAAAATATCCAGGTACCTTGCAGCTGTAACAGAGCCAAAACTGCAAGTGAGGCAGCCTGAGCAAACATCATAGAAAAAGCTTTGACCTCTAACACCCAGAAGCAACAGTTCCTCCCCTGGGAACCAAGAGAACCAGGACATGATCAGAACCTGAATGTTGGATCCCTTTCAGAAGTGTACAGTCCATAGGCCTGGAAAGTCTGGGGATAGAATCTGGCTCAACATCTTACCACAAATGGCCACATCGAAGCCTTTCAATCAGACCTGTCAGACTAATATTCCTAAATCTCTTCTCTAACACTCTTAATCTCATAAACTTGCCCTCGACCTCAAGTCAGAGAGATTGATTTGAGTCTGTTCTGGTTCATTTTTGCAATAAAGCCTTTCTTTCTTTTCAAAAGCTGGTGCCTACTACATAGTAGTGTTGGCTTCTGCATGCATTGGGCAGTGAGTTCATTTGCTCTGTAAAGTCTGGTCTATAATACAGACTTCCTGACTGTATTCTATCACTTTTTTCCATCCTTTATTATGCGGAGCTATTATTACTAATGTAAATGTTAAACACTTGTCACAGATACTTATATAAAATGTCTTCATTGTACACAGCCATAGAGGCAGTTCATGAACTGTACAGTGTGTGTACCACATAACGCATCCATGTTATTTTTAAACAGTGCATGAACTAAATAAATCCCATATATAATTATATAGTAAGCTGAAACATATATGATCATCACTATAAATTTTATTTGTTCTAGTATAATGTGGCATATTAGACTCAAATCAGTGATAATAACCAAAACAAATAAATATTATTGTTAACGATGACAAAAATATATCATGCACCTGATGTATCAAAAATGTTGAAAAGATTAGAAGTTTTTCTACACTATAGTAACTTAAACATTTTTAACTGGATACATATTTTTTGGATAAATATTCACTATACATCTCTCTTGGGCAATATGATCTGATACATATAGAATAAGAAAAAGAATATAGAAAAACTCTGGAGAAAACTTAAGTGTTTCCTGTATTTGTAAGTGTCAACCTCAGGGTTCCTGAAAGCCTAATGACCTTATCTTCCAGTTGGAACATGTTTGAGAGTGATTGGAGAGCTCTCAATTAGAGCTCTGAGACCAAAAATGTAACTTGAAAAGTGTGGTTCATGTCATTTAAATAGACCATTAGTATTGCCTTGAGGTAGCAACACTTTCCCACTTAAATTCAAGGACTAGCCATGTGGCAGTGGTCTTTTCTGCCTCAGTGCTAGACTAATAGGTCAAAAGAATTCCTGTGACAAGAATAAGTGTTGAATGCAACCTTTATTTTTATTTCAATTTAACTCAAGTTAGGAGACTAAAAAATACTGTGGTTGCATTTTTGCATCAAAATCAATTCTTGAGTACAATATTGAACGATTCCTCCGAGTTTACTTTTTTTGGTGCTTTAAAATGTTCATTTTTCCCTTTATCAAGTTTCCGTTGTCATGTTTACAACTTTCAAAACATTCTGCTTTGGTTCTACTCAGTGTTTTGTTATATTCCTTCTTATTTCCAAATCACTTCTATCTCTATTTTATATAACTTTTTTGATTTGATGAGAAAAACATTTCTTAACTTTTCCAGGATATGAGCTAATATATTTTCCAGAAACCTTACTACACTGTTTGCAAACAAGTTTCATTTATCAATGGATGACAGTCTACCAACACAATGCAAGGTCAAAAATTCTCTAACTCTCCACATTCAAACTAAACACAATTTGGTAACAATAGATATTGAATACCATCGTTTTTATTATCATAATGAAATTGACAGTTATAGACCATGAATGAAAGTTTTTATATGTTTTGCAATAGTATTTAATATTTTGAATAAAGCATCATTCCATAAGATAACAAAAAATTCTATTCTGTGCAACAGCAAAAATAAACAAATGGGACTTAATTAAGCTGAAAAGTTTCTGCACATCTAAAGACGCAACAATTAAAGAAAAAGACAACCTTCAGAATGGGAAAAGATACTTGAATGGTATGAATCTGACAAAGGGTTGATAAGTAGGCTCTATAGAGAACTCAAATTAATACACAGAAAAGTGCAAACAATCCCATCTATCACTGGCAAGAGATATGAACAGAAACTTCTCTGCGGAAGACAGACAAATGGCTAGCAAACATTTGAAAGTGCTCATCTCCCTAATCATCAGAGAAATGCAAATCAAAATTACCCTGAGATATCACCTAACCCCAGTAAGAATGGCCCACATCACAAAAGCTCAAAGCTGCAGATGCTGGCATGGATGTGGAGAGAAGAGAACAGTTTTACACGGCTGGTGGGACTGCAAACTAATACAACCTTTTTGGAAGGAAGTATGGAGAATCCTCAAAGACTCAAATTAGACCTCCCATTTGATCCTGCAATCCCATTACTGGACATCTACCCAAAAGAAAAAAATCCTTTTATCATAGGGACATTTGGCCCAGACTGTTTATTGCTGCTCAATTTATAATTGCCAAAATGTGCAAACAGCCTAACTGTCCACCAATCCAGGAATAGATTAACAAGCTGTGGTATATGTATACCATGGAATACTATTCAGCCATTAAAAAAGATGGAAACTTTTTATCTTTTGTGTTAACCTGGATAGAGTTGAAATATATTCTTCTTAGCTCCTCCATCACAAGAATGGAGAAGCAAGAATCCAATGTGCTCAATACTAACATGAAGCCAGTAGACAATCTAATACACACCCACACAAGAGAAAAACTTAAATCAGTTCAAGGTGAGGGGCAGGGGAATGAGGGAGAGGGGAGATGGGAGAAGGGAAGGGTGTGAGTGTGCTCTCACTTAATGGGCACCATGGTAGGGTGTATGGCACACCTCTTGGGAGGGGCACACAATTACAAGGGGGACTCTACAGAACAAAGGCAAACTGTAACCTCATTTTCATACCCTCAAATTAACCTCAAGCAATAAAAAAGTCCTATTCTAATCTTTCGTAATCCAAGATAGCACCCTATTAAGAATTGCTGAGATAGAATATACTCTTCAATTTACACTGATAAATTTCATTTAAGGATTCATTATATTTTGATTTTCATGAGCTATAATATTTCTTTTAGTGTATGTATTCACAACGGTCTAAACGGTACCACTCATGATTTTACTCTTTTGATAAAGACATAATTTTCAAATGATCTAGGTGTACTTTTAGCATGGGACTCCATTTGCATGGTACTCTCCTTAACATACATCTTTGCTATTATGTCAATATGGGGAAGAATAAATTAAAGGCAAGAATTCTCATTTTCCTTTGATTTCATGAGTTTTTTTCCTTAAACAGGAAGTCATTTGCCTCACTTTTTTTTCCTGATTAACACATTTCTTCATCAACTATAATTGCAAACCATTAAATTAGATTGCCTCCTTTCCATCGTTGCTGGCTTCAATTTTCCTATGACGGGGAATAATGTAGATTTTCAGATTTAAAATATATATGCCATTGTTCGTGTTCAGAAAAAAAATTGCTTAATGAAATGACTTTTCATCATAACGTACCTTAATGTTACACAATTATGATAATTTAAAACTTTAGACATGCATGATAAATGGAAAATGTTGTCGTTAAGGAAGAAAAGCTAGATATCATATTAAAGCAGATGGCACTCTCATACTCAGCCTTTCCATGGCTCTATAGAGCCTTTAGATTTAAGGAAGGCCTCAGGCAAGAATGCTGCAAAATAAATAGTAGCACTTGAAAGATCAATTTATATTCCTATATAAAGCTCATAAGGATACATTTCAAAAGTTGATGATTCCAACCCATGGAATCATCATGGGTTGATTTTATCACTTGACAAATAATATACATAATAGCAATTCTCGGTTTAAATTTTTAAAAATGGAAAGAAGTGGATAACATTAGCAACTCTGAGCTCAGGGTGAATTCTGCTTGTCTTGATTTACTACAGTAAGGAATTTGCAATGGTTTCTAAACAGGAAAAAAATATCCTATGTTCTTGTATTGTTATTTTTATTTATAGTATTTCCCCTGCTGGAACTAATATCTGGCCACGTAGCATAACATAGATAAAACATCTGGAAATGTTAAGTAAATATTTCCCATTTATTTTGATGTCGTATGCTCACATACAGCCAGTAGGAGACAGACATCCATAAACACTTGCTGGTTGTGCAGAAAGCCACAGGAGACCTAGCTTAATAAAAAGGCTTTGCACAAAAGAAGATGATTATCTCACTATATTTTTGTAGTTATACTTGTGTGTGTGTGTAGTTGCCAATCATTAACACTATCTTCAAAGGTAAAACAAAATAATTCACCTCATGATATATACCTTCTCAGTTTTTCTTACAGGCATCTCTTTAACACCACTTATCAAAGTTGTACTATCTTTTCAAGTCCTCATTCAAAAAAAAAACTCTACAAAGCCTTCCCAAACTTGACTATCCCTTCTACAAAAGTCCTGCTTGTGTCATCTTTGCTATCTTGGATTACTTACTGCCTTGTAAGATTTTAATTATATATGTATGCAACCCAATCCTTAGAATGCTTCCTTTCTGACCCCCACCACCCCTGCCTCGTCAAGGTAATCTTTTCCTAATGTATTCAGGAAATGAGAGCCTTGTCTCAAACCTGTTACTGAGCCATTCATGACCCAGTCGTTCCTCTTCCCCAGTGTTCCCTGTTTAGTTTCAGGATACTTTGCATTCTAAGTATCACATCCCAAAACTAATGGCCTTCAGTTCTTTGTATTGGTTCTTGATCCTTATATGTGAGTATCACATAAGTAAATAAGGGAATCTGTGGCAATATGGACAAAATACACTACTGTATTCTTTATATGATAGTCCCCACAGACTAAAGAAAAACATAAAGACACTAGTCAACTTTACACAGGGCATGTTTACGCATGCCTAGAGACATACTCAGTGACCTCTGAGTTTTTACTCCTATGAGAGCGACTCTTCACAACCACCAAACAAGTATCACCATATTTTAGAAAACCCTACCTCTTACCTTAAGTGCTAGTCATACAAATGATCCAACCTATTTCCTTCATTTTCATGTACATGAAATGCACTAATCTCCATCAGCATATTTTGTAAACCAAAATGGTTCAATGTAGTTTATCATCTGAAAAGGTGGACACAGAGCAGGAAAGTTCAACGTAAGTGTGATCACTGGGGGCATTTCCTCACTGTGAGGATACTACATATTCTTTTTGGTCATTTAATTGGGACCTAAGTATTGATTCAAACCACACGTGTGCTGGTGAGTGCACACATTCGCACACAACTGAACACATTAAAATGTTCAGAGAAGTCAAAAGAAGAAATCACTTTCCTACATATAAAATTCTGGGTAGTGCCCTGTTTAAACAACAAAAGATTGTTTAAAAATAACTAGAATCCAAAAATTTTTTCCTCTTTGCTTTCAATACAAGATTAATGCTTATTCAAAATACTGTATATCTAGGGTTTTACTTTTGAAAGATCTGGTAGAAGATTTGAAATTAACACTTTTCTGTACCTAAAGCTGGATATCAATGTTAGGGTAGGTTTACTCCAAAATATAATTTGTGGTAATGGAGGCAAGTGAGAATTTATTAACCTGGTATAAAATCAGTGCTCCAGATTTTAGAAGAATCTGAATGTTCACTTTCCATTCTATGAAATGTACTATTTCCACTACAAATCTGTACATTTCATCTGACTTCTCTTATTCACACTTCTATCTCTGATGCTAATAACACAGTTGCCGTTGAGTAAATGCATCTATGAACGGTGATCATAAACACACACACACCCCAACAGGGCAGAAGGACAGTGAAGGGTACACTATTAATCATGCCCCTCTACTTCATAGAAGAATCCACCTTCCCTATATTGATCCCTCATCTTTTATCAAACACCAGCTGAACAAAACAATTTGCCACCTACTGGAGAAGTCACACAGGGTAACAGCTCACATACATACCGTAATGGAAGAGGCTCTTATACAGCACTGAGAACTATTGGGATCACGACCAACAGATCTGCTGGGACTGGAGGGAATTTCTATGAAGAAAATTTTTACCCAGCTATTTCTGCATACTTTTCAACCTTCAACTCATCCTTCCAGGGCATTTAGGAGATATCTGTCATTCATTCACTGTCTTCTATGAAAATAATGTGCTGCAGTAGTGGGGAGGTGTTTATTGAACTTTCACTGTCAGGATTTTTAATATGAACTTCTACACTCCTAGAATTTTATTTCTCTAGGTCCTTGGACAGGGCAGTCAATTACAAAACATGTTTACATTGGTTCCATTTTCTGAGGGCTTCAATTGAAATTTCTTTTCCATTCTGAGATTTCACTTTAGAATGTTTTTTTTTTTTGGGGGGGAGGGTTGATCTGGTTAGCTTTATATAACTATTCGTAACCTCCATAGATGGCCCATAAATAAAACCTATGATTTAATAATATACTTTAAATCTTGAACTAATATATGTACATTTTTACAAAGTAAATAATTTTATTTCTGTGTATTTGGTTCAGTCAACATTTTTGAAAACTCAAGATTCTAAGAGCCACAGTTGTTCTACTTGGAGCAGTTTTCATTTGAACTCTCATGGATTTATACATAATAAACAATTGAAATGTAAATATAATAAAACCTAAAAATATAATTTAAAAAACCAGAAAGTGCTTTTGTAGAATAGACTAATCAAGACAGCAAAGCATTCTAGTATCTCTTCAACCCACTGGAAATAGGTTTGTATACTTGAAACATTAGTAATAGTAGAGATGGCCAGAGGACCCTTGTGCATGATTATTCAGATGCTGTAATTCCATGATAAGATTGTGGTTACATTTCATATACTTATTTTAAAAATAAGAAAGAAAATTTGGTTCTGGATGGTGTTTCTTGATGAGGAAATTATAGCAGGCTCAACTGTTACTATGTCATTATCAAATGCAATTAAAAGCAGACCTGTGTTCACATCTAAGATGGAGTACAGCTTTAGAATGTAAAAGGTTATGCACAGAATCTGGAGAGTTTGATTGGCTAATCAGCAGATTGACAATATAGACTGCTAGACTCTGTAGGGGAAGAAATGGTATGCCAAAGTAAAATTTTCAAAGAACACTGTGCAAATTATTCTACTCTTTGTAAACGGTGTAATACCTGTTCCCAGAAGTTTCTCAGGCAATATAGAGAAAGGCAAACATAAATAACCAATTGCATTCAGTGGAAAGGAATTTATTATAATAGAGGATTAGCAAAGTGATGTCAAAGAGGTCAGGATATACTCTACCTAGACGGTGGCATTTGACCTAAATCGTTAGCTGAATCTGGAAATATTAAAACAAACTGCCATTTTGAAGGTTGAAAGAAAATCCTCTGTGACCTTTTTATAGTAAGTAAAATTATATAAAGCTAGAAAATTGGCTGGATATTAGAAGACGGTCAGTGAAAATACTTTAGTATTTATTCTATACGCAAAGAGTAGACACTGAAGAATCTTGAGGAAAGGAGTGATGTTATCCACTTCATAGTTGAGGAGGACAAGGATAGCTGAGATATAAGTAATTAATTGCAGAGAAAATTAATTACAACAGAGTAGAATAAAAATAGCTATGGCCTGGAGCAGCTATGGTGAATATATGGGGACTGACAATGGAGATATTGAATAAAAGAGTAGCATATGTTGGTTTATTGAACATAAAAGACAGAAAACAAACATTAAAAGTAACTTGCAAGGTGTTGGTATAGGTTTCTGGCAGCAGTCAAATCGGGAACCAAGAAGATTAACTTGGGGGATGAAATGACTGGATTCCAACAGGAGTCTTTCAAAATTAGGGAATGTGAAATTAGACTCCAATGAAATGTAAACCGATAATCATGTAAGAAAGATGAAGAAGATGAAGATGTGAAAACTATTCAGAGGTTCAAGCCATAGAAGCCAATGGTTTGGAGCCTAAGTCTGCCTTTTTAAAGTATCATCATTTAGGTGTTGGATAAAGATAGAGCCACAAAATAAAATGTAGAAGAAATGATATAAGGTATGGCCTTCTAAATTCAGAAAATGTGATTAGCTCACTTCTTTCTTTTCTTTTCATTTTTTTTTTTTTTTTGCTTGGTTGTTCATTTGTTTGTTTTACAGTTATTGGCCGGGGCCAGGTGTGAACCTGCCACCTCCAGTATATGGGGCCGGCACCCTACTCCTTCAGCCACAGGCATCACCCACTTCTTTATTTTCTTTTATTCAATTTATATTACTTTACCTATCATGTTATAGTTGTTTACTGAATCCTAGGTATATAGTAGGAAAAATAACATACACTAAAAACAAAAATAGCTGCCCCAATTGCTACTATATTTTTCCTTAATGAAACAGTAGCAGATAAATAACTTACAGCCCCCGAATCAAATGTAAATAAAGAAGAAGCTAAATAAAATGAATTATTCATTTTTTATACTTAGTAGGAAAATATGATGTATTTCCTTCCTCCATGTAGCCATACATTTACTTGTCAGGCAATTCTTTCTCCCAATGCCAGTTCTGATTATCATCTCAGAAAGGCTTGTACTTAAAGTACGTGGAACTCAGTCACAGAGAGTACTCGGTAATGGCGTGAGATGATCAACTCACGATGAATGAAAATGGAAAGCTCAAGGCTAAGGGCAGGCATTCTGACTATTCTGCACAAACCCAAAAGTGATCGCTCTTTGGAATTTTCCAACTTTTACCTTTAGGGGAAAAAGAAAACTCTTACAAACCAGGAATTATTCTTTTTACTACAGATCATTTTATAAAACTGGTAAATCACACTTTAGTAAACATGAAAACACAAAACAAATATTTTAGAAATCCTTGTTTAAACTATATAAAGCAATGAAAATATTCTTAAAATGTATTTAATTTCACACGTGATTTATATTAAACAAGAATTTAGAGGGCACATTCTACCATATTAAAAAAGGATACAGTTCATGGAAACATCAATTATGTATTTATTGTGAATTTGGCTAGAATGATTTTATTTCTAGAAACCATGTTCTACATGATGTAGAGATCAAATAGTACTGGTCATATTTATTCTGTAATAATTTTAAAAGTGGAAAATATGCTGATAATTATTTATTCATTGTATCATTATTTTGCTGTATTGGGTGCGGTATTCTAAAAGAACAGATTAGCGTGAATAGAATAGAAAATACAAAAAGAATTAAGGTAATTTACCATTTGAGGAAAGACTAATGAATAATTGAAAATCTTATTTGTGGCTTAGTCCAACTTGGATTTAAGCAATTCATGGAGTATATTCATATATAATTGAAAATAGACCTTAATCAGATGCGTACCTTGTACATTTTGAAACAAGTCATTTCTTTCTTTCACCAATCATTTATTGATTTCCAATGCATTTCTGGTAGCTACTAAAGATAGATACACTAAAAATGTTCGTGAGATGTGGCACCTTATTTCAAGAAACAGAATGCAGAATTGGAGACAGGTAATCCAACTAGCAATTGCTCTGGGAGCGGGGAGACACCAAGAGACTCAGGAGCACAAGGCAAGGCACTATACTAATGTAGGGAGAATGATCAAGAGATGTTTTCATAGGCAATGGCTGATCAGCTACTGCCTCCGTAATATTAGCTAAATCTCAGATCCACACCAGCTCTCAAAATCTAGGAAGTCTAAGATAATTGCCATACATTAAAAACATTTTTAAAAAGCCTTTAAAATAAATCAAACAAGGGGAAGCAATTACTGTTGTAGTCACAGTCTTATACCATTAATACCTTTCATAAGTAACTACATAATTTGTTCTTCACCATGAAAATTGTTCAGGGAAATATTTCTTGAAATGTGCTTGTGGCACACACTGGTGGAAAGAGATAATGGATTAACAAAAGACAAGAAAACGAAGAGCTTTGTTGTGCCAGTGGCAAGACTCATTCTGGTTACTGAATTTTATAAAGTTATCTGATTAGGAAATATTTTATTTTTTCTTTCTAATTACTGTATGGTTTTCTGAGGCAATGTTTTCATTTTTATTCTTCTTGAACCATAGACTAAAAAGAATTAAAGACAAATAACTACTCTGAAGTATGATGTTCTAAACATATTAAGTTTATTACTTTGTTCCATCAAGACAAAAGACCAAAAATCACTTTATAACAAAGATATTTGCACCAGATTGTTCATGACAGCCCAATTCATAATAGACAAGTCATTGAAGAAACCCAAGTGCCCATCAACCCATGAATGGATTAATAAATTGTAGTATATGCATACCATGGAATATTATGCAGCCCTAAAAAAGATGGAAACTTTACCTCTTTCACATTTACATGGATGGAGCTGGAATGTATCCTACTTAGTAAAGTATCTCAAGAATGGAAGAAAAAATATCCAATGTACTCAGTACTATTATGAAACCAATTTATAATCACTCATACTTTCATATGAAAAATAGATCACAACTATGGCCCAGGATGAAGAAGGGAGCAGGAGGGGATGAGAGGGAAGGGGTGAGGTCAGATCGAGGGAAGGCGAATGGTGGGATCACACCTATAGTGCATAATGCAAGGATACATGTTGGATCTATTAAGTACAAAATATAAATGTCTTAAGATAATAATTAAATAAATGAGATGAGGTATATATTAACCAGTGTGATGCAAGTCTTCCCAATTCTATATGACATCAGTATATTGTACCCCATAAATGCACTAATGTACACATGATCTATGTGTTTATGATTTAATTTTTAAAAAAAAGAAAGAAAAAATACTACTAAAAACATAATGGAACTGGACAAACAGAATGGGAGTCAGGTTACCTCTGTCCAACTCATAGTTTTCAAGCACCAAAAATATGGCAGACTTTCCTCTTGTTCCTGTAGAATATATTGAGAGAGAGAGATTTATAATTAGTGTCACTTCTCTAAAAATCTGCGGTTATCTCTTTAGAGAAGCAGATAAGTACTGAAACTCCTGCAACATGAGACAGACTATGATAGTAGAGATATATAGGTGTGGTGGTAGAGGTGGTGTGTTTATATGCCATGGCTAAATTGTTAGTGAGCAAGGCATTCTGGCCAGACTTTAACTGGTCAATAGGGCTGCTGTCAAAATAGGAATGAAAGAGCTCAGTGTGTTCCATGAGCTTTTACATTCGTTATGAACAGATCATAGAGTAAATATTTTGGAATGAATCATGAAAGGCAGGATTATAATTCCAGATACGTCTAGAAACATGTTAGTATAGAAAAGACAATTGAAGACAGAGATTCCAGTGACCCCTTGGCTATTCACTAAGGAAGATAAACAGATAAACATTGATGACATCTGTGTGCCCATCCCATTCCAGGAGTGTTCTTTTTGTAAAACTCTAAGTTGTTTACATTACAAGCATAGAACATAATTCACTAAAGACTTGAACTGGAAATTTCATGAAAGTTTATACATGTGACATAAATATAAAAAATAATCATAATATTAAGTTATGCATTTAACTGATTTATTTTCTTGACTTAATCAAGTCTTAAAATCTATGGGAACATGGGAAGAGTGGAGGTAAAATTTTTTTGATAAGAATTTATTGCAACAAAAAATCATGGAGTGATTAGAAAGTATGGGAAGATTGTATTATTAATAGCAACATAATAACGGCTTTCGTTCTCAGAAATTTAGAATGTAGAATATGTCAGAATTTTAAGAATGACAGTAAAGTTTCTTATTGTTATTTAGGATACATTAGCAACTCCAATAATCCAGTCTTTTTACAGTCTTTTCACAGACGGTGTAATTTCTCTCTGTTATCTTTCCCATGTGGACCTCACTTAGATGTTTTCTCATTGTTTTATCATACAACACAGATCACCAATATTGGCTGGTCTTACATCAAATTGCTTCTTGGAACTAATCTTTTTCTTTCTTATTTTTAATTATCATTTAATCCAAGATTGTCACTGTCTCCAGAGTCAATCTATGATGACCAAGGGTAAAGAACACAGAAAAAATAAGCAAAATTATACAGAAATAACTTCCTGTGGCTGGATTCCACAGATGGAAGTGGCATGGTTGACACCTAGGATTTTGAAAACTGCTCTCCAATTATACATACTAAATATATTCTCTGGATTAAAAGTCAGATAATCAGCATCTGCCACAGAAAACAAACAAAATCTGTACACTCTGTGATTTGATGTTAATTGCCCCAAAATATGTCCAAAGACAAAAATATCTAATTCCATCATGGCAGCTAAATTGGTTTGGTCAGCAGTAACTATTTCTCCCTGAAACACACACACACACACACACTCATACACACACTATTCAGCCTTTCCCTTCCTCCCCGACATGTATTATTAATAGTGCTTTAAGCTTACAACATAATTCACTAATGACTAGAACTGGAAATTTCATGAAAGTCTAATACATGTGACAGAAAATTAAAAAATAATAATGTTAAGTTACGCATTTAACTGATTCATTTTCTTGACTTAATTGAGTCTTTTTTTTTTTTTTTTTTTTTTTTTGAGACGGAGCCTCAAGCTGTCCCCCTGGTAGAGTGCCATGGCATCACAGTTCACAGCAACCTCCAACTCCTGGGCTCAAGCGAGTCTCCTGCCTCCGCCTCCCAAGTAGCTGGGACCACAGGTGCCCGCCACAACGCCCGGCCATTTTTTGGTTGCAGCCATCATTGTTGTTTTGGCAGGCCCGGGCTGGGGATTCAAACCTGCCACCCTAGGTGTACGTGGCTGGCGCCTTAGCCG
>CAUYQV010164959.1:0-14370 GCA_963574575.1 Galagoides demidoff | reverse complement strand
TGGGTTGGACGAGTGCTTGCAGGAAGGTGATGGAAATACATGGTGTATTTGTGACAAATGACGTGTGCTAAACTATGTCCACTGCCTCTAAATGTAATCTGTGAGATTTCCTTCCTTCCTTCCTTCCTTCCTTCCTTCCTTCCTTCCTTCCTTCCTTTCTTCCTTTCTTCCTTTCTTTCTTTCTTCCTTTCTTTCTTTCTTCCTTTCTTTCTTTCTTTCTTTCTTTCTTTCTTTCTTTCTTTCTTTCTTTCTTTCTTTCTTTCTTTTTTTCTTTCTTGACAGAGTTTCACTTTGTTGCCCTCGGTAGAGTGCTATAGTGTCACAGCTCACAGCAACTTCCAGCTCTTGGGCTTAGGTAATTCTCTTGCCTCAGCTTCCTGAGTAGCTGGGACTACAAGCACCCACCACAACGCCCAGCTATTTTTTATTACAGTTTGGCCAGGGCCAGGTTCAAACAAGCCACCTTCAGTATATGGGGCCGGTGTCCTACTCACTGAGCCACAGGCACCACCCAATCTGGGAGATTTTCCACACCACACTACACAGTGTAAAAGCCCTCTGGTGGTTTCCATCAGTTAAGTCCTCAAGGCTGACCAAGAAAGCCACAGGTTCCCCTCAGATTTCCTAAACTTCAGACCCCAGGTTTCTGCCTCATACAGGCTTAGGACCTCCCTTTTTTAAAGACTGGGTACTGTAGAAAACTAATTGCAATCTGCATCTTTCTCTGCCATTTAGAAATGGGTATACACCTCCTTAAAAGACTTCTTGATTTTATGACCCAAGAAAGGTGTTTCTCCAGGGCCTGGAAACCAACTCTTTGAGTTGTAAGCATCAAAGGAAGCAATCTTCCCTACCTCTGGGTCTCAAAGGGAAAGCAGGTGGGAACCTAACCTCAGTGGGTACGTTGATCCAAGTTGTAGAACTGCCTCTTGGTGTGAAGAGGTGAGAAAGTATTTTTCCTTTGAGGAAAAGCCATTAGAAAACAAATGGGGCCCAAGATTGCCTCCACCGGAGCTGTTGAAAACTCTCCAGCCTCTTGTTTGGGAGGAGTTGTGCCTAATCTCTCTCTCCTCTGCTGTGATGTGTCTTAATAAAGTCTTTCTCTCTTATTCAACCCAGTCTAGTGACATTTTTACTTTTAGAAGGAGAACAGGCTGGTCACAGTCTCACATAAGCACAGTTGACTTTTCCCTCCAATCAACAACCAGAGTCCAGGTACCCAGAGGGCTCCCTGTACAGGGCCCAGTCTTGGGAAGTGGGAGGAGTTCCATCCCAGCATGCGGCGAAAACATTCCCCTTCCTTTCAAAAAAACAAAAGAAAACAAAACACAAAAAGTAAACAAACAAAAACCCCAAACCCACAGTAAATATTCACTCACATTTAACTTTTAATGTGAGTACAGACTGTCATATCTTCCTTATTATAAACCACCATTTGGGTGAACATTCACTGTTCATGTTAACTCATGTTAACAAACAAAAAGATTTGAGGGACTCTGGGGGCAACAGTGGGAGTCTGTGAAAAGCATTCTAGCAATCTAATTAGCAGCAGTGCATGAGAAAGTAGCATTATGAAGTCACAGGGATTTTCATGTAAATACTGGCAAATAATTTAGAAGAATTCACCACCACCCTTTTCCTTACGAATCAGAAGAACAATTCTGTTTGCATTTATAGAAACCAAATTCTTACAAATTTACTGCACATCATTAAAAAGATACAGTTGGAAAATTAGGGAATTAAATCATCACTCGTGGTGCTTTATGCCAAGAGTTTCACATCTATCATTTACGCTCACAAGAACCATATAAACTTGTCCTTATTCCTGCAGTTTGCACTTTTTTTGAGACTCACTGTGTTGTCCATGACAGAGTGCATGGTGTCAGTCTAGCTCAAAGCAACTTAAGCTATCTTCCTGCCTCAGCCTCCTGGATACTGAGAACTACAGGTGCCCAACACTATGCCTGGCTAAGTTTTCTATTTTTAGTAGAGACTGGGTCTCGCTCTTGCTCAGGCTGGTCTGAATTCCTGAGCTCAGAGGATCCTCCTGCCTTGGCCTCCCAGAGCACTAGGATTACAGGTGTTATCCTGGCCAGGGTGGCCCAGTTTTTACATTAACAAACTCTAGCATACAGGCCACACACCAACTGTAAGACAGAGCTAGGATTCAAGAAAATGCACGTGCATTCAGCCCCAATGTTTATACAGGTGCCCCCACCTTCTCCTTCCTCTCTCCTTCACAAGGACGAAGAGTTTTAAAGTAAATTTTTTGTATTTTTGGATCTAACAGAAATCCTATGAAACAGGTATTATCACCTCCATTTTTATACATATGAATTAAAAATCAGAGAAGTCTGATAATTTTCCAAAAATCACAAATGCAAAAATTGAAAGTGTATTCATCAGAGATAAATTTAGGTCCGATACAGAATTGGAAAGGTTTAGAAAGGCCATGCATGACAGTAAGTAAATCTTGAATCCTTGTTAGGCTAAACTGGGAAGAAAATCCAAAATATTCATGAGAATAATTATAATCTAATAACTACATTAACAATAAAATGCATAATATTGACGTGTATTTAACATGAGTTATTTCACATCCAAGGTTTACTTTGACTCTGGACACCAAGTAACATTGCTTAGAATGATTTGACACATTATACTCAAACAAAAATAGGAAATAGAAAAAATACATGACCCAAATCTCAATGGATCAATTCATTATTCCCATCAACAGTCATACTTTTATTTTTAATTGTCACTTTGGGCCTATGTCCCACTTTAGCTATTAAAGCATTTCAGATAGATTTCCTGATCTCAAATGCTTATAGTGAGATTTCCCTAAGGCGTCGTTCATAGCTACTGTCTTTCCTTGCTTACCTTTCAATCTTTATTTTAATCAGTGCCTTAGATTTTTTTTCCCTGCTATTCCATTGAAACGGCTTATCTATTTAAATACTGTGGTCAAGTCCGTTGACAGAATATGAGATGCTCATGTTGTATGATCAATCGCACCTCCTTCTTAAAATAACTTATTTGCTTATAGGACACTGTCTTCCTGGCTTTCCTTCCTTCCCTCCCATCCTCTTCCTCAGCCTTCTCTGCTAGCTCGTCCTCCTGACCCCTACTAGATAATTTGTCTCATATTCTTTTTATCTGTGTCCATTCCCTTGGTGTTCTCAGAAAGTTCCAGTTTTACGGACTACTCATGGACCGATGATGCCTCACTTTTTATCTCTAACTGTCCTAGGCTTGTCTATCTCGCCACCTACCACAATGTGCCCCCCAATATTTCAAATAGACAGCTCATATTTAATCTGTCTAAAACACACTACTCAGCCTCTGTACTTCATTATGGATTGGCCTCTTCTATACGGATGGCGAACTTTTTCTAGTATAGTCTTCTGAAATATGAAGGCTGAGAAGCTGCAACCCAATTTGCCAAGACTTCCTTGCAGTCTGGTTTTCCTGTGCAATTTAAGACTTGCCAATCAGATACACGTCCAAGGAACAGATAGGAATGGAGCTCTTTGCAGGACATATAGCACCATTCAGGACAAAGGATACTTTAGGGTCAGCAGCTTCCTCAGCTATGGCAGAGGAAGTATGATCCTAAGGTTGGGGTATTTTCCTGCAAAATCACCATAAAGATGACCCTTGGGCCCTTCCAAAGTTATGTCAGCTATCTAATCCTATTATTAAGTCCTTCTCTTAATAAGCCAACCGGAATGGTTTCTGTTGTCTGCAACTGAATTCCAATCAGTGTGGCCGATAGGCTTCTGCTGCCATAACTGCACCCCCACCCCCACCCCACCCCCCACCCCCGTGCACAAAGAGAAAGCCCTGGGCGTTCCTCCTCCTCTCTCCAGCCCCTGCCAGTCCTTCAGGGCTCCTTGTAAGACCTTCACTGTCCACATTGGTCCCAATTCCTACTATTTTTGCCTCCTAACCAATATGCTGCCAGAGTCCTGCCCCGGGGACAGGGTTCTTTAAGACCTGTAGAGCCAGCCATGATCCCCTGGGAAAAATGAAATTAAAATCAGTGAGAGACAAAGAGGCAGAACACACAGAATAGAGTTTTCAAAGGTGGGCACAGGGAGTCCACTGCTAGCCTGTGGGGTTCCTGCAAGGAGTGCTGAGCGCTGGTTCCACCCAGCTTTTATTGAAGGCTATTTTCTTATTTAGCTGAAAGGGTAATCTGTGGAAGGGAGTAAAAGCATTAGCAGTTTCTCTGAGTAAGCATGTTTGATCTTCCTCTATCTATAATCATTAACTTTAAGGGTCTGGGCAGCCTTGAGAAATCTGAAACCTGAGCCTTGTGTAGAGGTAGCCTCTTGTCTGTGGTCACACACACAGATCCCTTGGGAGAGGTTAGACTCTTCTAGTTTCTCTGTGGAGCAGACGTGGTGGTGTGAGGCTCCTCTGAAGAACTGGTGGAAAAGAGGAATTTTCCCCCTATCTACACCTGGAGGTATTTCCCTCCTTGGTTAGGGTACAAACCCTCCTGCCCATATCTCAGGGCTCAAGCTATCCCCTCCATCTTTGCCCTGGTCATAACACAAATCCCCACAATGGGTATTTGCTTCTGGAAGGTTGTTGACCGTTGACTGGGCAGGGATCAGTCTGGTTCATGTTACTTCCCAGGCTTTGCTTGCAGCTTATGCTACTGCCATTATTCTTAAGAGTGTTTACAGACCCAGCTGTATCCCTCACAGGCCAGCCTTCCAGTAAAATCAGAAACTGCTCAGACAAGTAACTTAACTGTTAGTTTAGAAGTAAGCAAGCTGGCTCGGCACCTGTGGCTCAAGTGGCTAAGGCACCAGCCACATACACCTGAGGTGCCGGGTTCGAATCCAGCCCGGGCCCGCCAAACAACAATGACGGCTGCAACCAAAATACAGCCAGGTGTTGTGGCGGGTGCCTGTGGTCCCAGCTAATTCGGAGGCTGAGGTAGGAGACTAGCTTGAGCCCAGGAGTTGGAGGTTGCTGTGAGCTGTGATAGCTTGGAACAGCTTGGGACAGCTTGAGGCTCTGTCTCAAAAAAAAAAAAGATGAAGTAAGTGAGCTAATCTATTTCTATTCCATCTTGCTCAGCTTATTTCTCTGTTCTCCCCTTTTCTGGGGGTGTTGTCCCCTGCCTAGAGTGGGGTCTTTGGTCCCCATTCTCCCTGCATATGCCTGGATCCACTCTGACACTTTACAGTGCATGGGCCACATAGATAGATCTTTTTAAAACATAAGTTATGCTACATCACTCTTCTGGTCGTGTGCCTCTGTGAATTCATGGTACATTCTGAATAAACTCCAACTTCCTTCCTCCACAAAATACAGCCCTCATCCATCCATGTCTCTGACCTCGTCCCTCCCTCTCTGTCACCCTGTCCCATTTTCTGTCTTTGTGCACAACATGCTTGGTCTATCTTGGGATATGAGTGAGGATGGCGGCTCTTTCTGCTTGAAGAACCTCTCGTTGCATTTTCGGGGATTTGCAATCTCACATCATTTGAGTCTCTGCTCACGAAGGCTTTCCTAACCTTCTTTCATGTATTTAAATAGAAACTCCTGCCTCCACTCCTTCACCACCTATCAGCTTATTCCCCTAAAATTTTCCTCATCAGTCACTAATGAAAAACGTGTGGATGCACATTTGCTTACTTGTTCATTTCCTTTCTCTCCCACGGGGAATGAGACCTCTACCACCACGGGGAGTTGTCCTCTCCTGCTGGACACCTGACGTCCAGCACCTAACCATACTCAGATCCCAGGAAGAGTTCAATGACTACTTCCTCAGTAAATTAATGAACAACTGAACCAAAGGTTGATGATTTTTAGTGGTCTAAATAAGAACATATGTAAGTTATTCCTATAAATCTATGGTCAACCATTCTCATAGTTACTAAATAGCTTTTAAAACTTATAATGAATATTGTAAAAGTTATGTTAGTTTCTACTTTTCACAATATGAAGAGGGATAATACTTTCGGGAAAATTCAAAAATTGCTGCAATGTTTTAATGTGTAATTTTTTTTTTTTTTGCAAAGGAAATGAATTAAGAATCAAGTCATGTAACATTTCAACACCAGGCCCTTAGAAGAACCTTCAAAACTCAGATCAACAAAGAAGGAACGAGGAAATGGAGAGAAGGAGGAACCCATGGCATAGTCTGGAAGCAAGATTAAAACATTTCGTGTGCTTCCAACACTGGGGTTACAAGTAATGAATAGTAGAGTGACCTCCAAAGACTGACAGTTAAAAATGGATTTCTGAGACCTGAATAATCTTCTGAATAAACTGTACTTGGCAAATATTATATGTATCATTAGTCATAAAGTGAGATATAATTTATGTTTCTTTGCATGCATATTAACTGCCTTCAGCAGAGCTACATCAACTTCAAAGGATTTGCAATAACAACTTATAAATGATTTTTAAAAGAAACGTTCCTTGCATAATTTGCACGTGCAACAGCATGGGTCATATTAAATCCTCCTCATCTTCCCTTTTTTCTACTGTCTTTCAAGTGTTTTCCACTTTTCTCTGTGATCATTTCTTTATTTTTCTTTCTGATGTGGCTTTGAGGTGATTTGACAGCTAGACTGAAAAATGATAGGAACCATAGTCAACAAAACAGAAGCTCATACAGGACTGCAAGGATGCCATCTGGCCAGTTTTGAGCCTATAAGATAGTTTGTGCACATACCCAATTATAACTTTCAAAATACTTTTAATACATCAGCTATTTTGTGGTTTTACTACTACCTGCACATAGAATTATAGGGATAGGTGTTATAAATTCAAAACCGTAGAAGCAAAACTCAGTTATTAGAAGACAGAATCACTGTTGTTCTGCAAAATAAGTTTTTTTTTTAGGATGTGCAAGCCTGCCAGTTATTTACTTGCTCAGACGTGGGTATATATATTTTTTCAGCTTTTATATTAAAAATATCAGATTTCAGTAAATCTTGGTCTGTTTCCCTAAATGACTTATTCCGAATATGCCATTCTCTTTTCAAAACGCATTGAATCCTTTAAGAAATATGTAGATCCCTTTGTGGTTTTGATCTGCCTTTCCTTGACGAGCAGGACGTCAGGCACTTTTTCATGTACTCGTTGGCCATTTCTGTGTCTTCCTTGGAAAAATGTCTACTGAGTTCCTTTGTCCATTTTAAATTAGGTTATTTGGGTTTCTGCCCATTGAGTTTTATAAGTTCTTTATATATTTATATATTTTGTATATTGAATCCTTATCCAATATATATGGTTAAGGAATATTTCCTCCCATTTCATGGATTCCCTTTCATTTTGTTGATTGTTTCCTTTGCTGTGCAGAAGCTTTTTGGTCTAATATCATCTCACTTGTTCCTTTCTGCTTTTGTTGCCTGTGCTTTCTGTCATGTCTAAATTGTCATTACTAAGAATGTTAAAGAATCTTTCCTCCTATGCTTTCTTCTGGGGGGTTTACAGGTTTATGTCCAGCATTTAAGTCTTTACTCTATTTTGAATTAGTTGCTATGTTAGTATGGCCAATACAAAAAAATAATTAATTAAGATTGGTAAGGCTGTAGAGACAGGGGAATCCTTGCATGCTGTTGTAAGGAATATCAATGGTGTATCCATTGTAGAAAACAGTACAAAAGTTACTAAGAGATTTAGAATAAATCTACGACATGACCCAGCATCCTACTTCTGGATATTCGTCCAAAGATGGAAATCAGCATCTCTGAGACATTGGCACTCCCATGGTCATTGCAGCTTTATTCATAAGAGCCAAGCTTTGGAAACAACCTAAGTGTCCAGGGATGGACGAATGAATGAAGAGGTTAAAAAATCACCACAGGGTGTTATTCACCCTTACAGAAGAAGGGAACCACGACATTTGCAACAACATAAATAAATTGTGCTCCATGAAAAATCCAGAGACAGAAAGCCACACACGCTGTGTGACCTCATTTACATGTGGCCTCTGAAGGAGTCAAACCCACAGAGGCGGCAGTGGGGGTGGTTACCAGGGGCTGCAGGGAGGGGAACGAGAGAGACTTTGGTTGATGTACAAAGTTTAGGTTATGTGTGATGACTAAGTTCTGGAGATCTGGTGTGTAGCAGGGGGACTCTCAGATGACTAAGTTCTGGAGATCTGGTGTATAGCAGGGGGACTCTCAGTAACAGTACTTTGTATTTGAAATCTCCTCAGGGGATGGATCGTAAATGTTCTCACGTTAAAAGAAATAGTAAGACATGAGGGAGTGGCTGGGGTAGTTAGGTTGGATGTGCTGTTTATTTTATCATGTATATTCATTAATTTATTAAGTTGTATATCTCAAATTTATTAAATAAAAATAAGGTATAGATAAGAATTTTAGTGAGGTGATAATTTTTTTTTTTTACTAGAGCAACAAGTTTGCTGAAACAATAGGACTTAACAAGAGGCATTATTGAAAGAAGAAGTGAATAAATCCAACATGTTGACAGCCACCTGATCTGCCAAGCCCAGGGAGTGACCCTGCCTTGACCCCTGAGCTGCCCCGTCATCCTCATCTCCTCCCACTGCCAGCCCCTCTCTCATAACTGTCCTAATTTTAATCCACGTTTCACTTTATACCTCACTCTATGGCTGAATGTTTTTTCTCTTATTGCTAGTTTGTTAGTGATGTGTGAGTAATGTCTTAAAGAGCCGTATATTGGCCTGGGGTTCTTAGGAAGCTTGTGGAGGCAATGCCAGTAAGCCTTGAGGATATCTCACTCTCTTCATCTGCCCCAGGGAGCTTCTCAGAGTGAAATTGATCCCAAAGGAGCCTGTTCGGAAAGGTTCATGTTAGCAGAGACTTGTAGACTCGGCCTATATGTAAATCATGGTGCACAGACTTTTAGACTTGGTGGTCAGCAGGTTGGTCTGCCAAGTGATCTCTGCAGAATAATTTGCTGTTACTCTGTCACTGATGTGCACACCAGGATCCAAGTCCTTCTCTTCCTCTATATGATCATTTCCATATTTCCATTATGAGAAGCTGGAAAAGTTTCCACAAATTTCCAACTGGACTTATACTTTCAAATTTTCTCCCCTGGTCCAGAAGTGAGCCAACCTATGGCCTTCAGCACCCTCCTTTAGCCAGGTTTTTCCCTTAGTGCTGCAGGGTAAATTAAATAGGAAGGCCATTAATTAGGATTGTAGCTGTGCCCGTTCCCTGAGTTGTCATCACGGGGATCTGAATCTCCCTGACAGGCTTCCGCTGAAGAAAGAATGAGGCTCTGCTTTTATTTTTTTAGACTTCAATCTCCATATAGTCATGATGAAGTGTCCCTCTTACAGCGTTTGGTAGGCTGGAGAGGAATGGAATATTTTGTGCTTTCTTACAGCTTTAGTTAAGAAAACCTCTCTGGGTATCACTCTGTCCTCCTCCATCTCACCACTCCTGTGAGTCAAGATTCGCAATGCTTTTATATTATTTCTGAAATAGTTCTTTATCCCACTGCAGGCTGCCAAAAAATTTGGTGAACAGCTTCTCTGGATTTGGTAAGCTGGACATCCAGGCTCCTGCTTCCCCTGACTTGATACGTTGCAGAGGGAACCGAGGGGATGCTTGCACCTCTTCCTCAAGCCTCTGTCTGCCTGTTACATTCTCCTGCTTTGGGGAGCTCTAAGTCACCTTGTACTGGCCATGGACCATGTACTCGGCTGGAAAAAGGCCCTTTACCTGTGTGGTCTATGGAGTCCAAATGTGTGACTAGCATTGGGACACACTATCTGAAAATCTATGTGTGAGTAAAAGAATAATGCCTAGAGAGTAAGACCCTCTTGAAACATTTCCCCCAGTCACAATTTTACGGTAAATATAGGCCCCAAACCAAAATCTCACAGTCAGAGGCTTTTTCTACCTCTTCACACTGTCTGCATTTGTCATTGGTAAATGTTGAAGATGTAACAAAATGTGTTAAAAATAGAGTAATGTGAAAATAAGCACTTCCTATGATTTAGCGATAGTCATAACAATGAATCATCCCCCAACAGAGTTTAATGAAACCATGTGTGGTATGAGGGTAACTGTAAGTGTAAAGAGGAGCAATCAGGCAGGCCCAGGAGATAAAGCAGCAGAGTGTATGTGCACGTGTGCACCTGTGTGTGTGCATGTGTGTGTGTGTGTGAGTACATGTGTGTACGTGTGTGTGAGTGTGAGTGTATGTGTGTGTGCATGTGTGTGAGTGTGAGTGTATGTGTGTGTGCATGTGTGCACATGTGTATGTGCATGTGTGTGAGTGTGTGCACACCTAGGAAACACTGAAATACATGGCCTCAAACCCTAGCACAACATCATGTGTGCCTTGACATCCAGGGGTAACTGGGAGGACCTCGAATGTCTAACTTAATTTCCACTCCCGCCTCTGCCAAGGTCTCCAGCCAAACACCCCCTTTCTATGGTGAGATGAAGCACAGTCCCTGTCATTCCTGAGTAGGGGGCTGCAGTGTCCTGCCAGACTACAGTTGTTACAAGCCATCACATCCTCCACGGGAACCAGGGCTCAGCCCCACAGAACCTGCCTCCCACAGCCCCTGTTTTCTCACTCGGCCCCTTAGTGCAGCCTCATGTGGTCCCGCAGGCCAGGCACCGTGTCCTCCACCAGGCTGTGAGTTTACGTATGTGACTAATACACTGCTGTCGGTCTCATCTGTCCAGTGCCAGGTGCCAGGGCTTCAGCCATTGCCAAAACCCTAAGGTGGGGCTCCTCCCTCACCAAGTACAGAGAAGGCCCTCAGATACACACATCACTGTGCGCTGAAAGATTGACATTGCATGGATTTTTCTTGCGTGCACATTCTTACTCCTTTTTTCAAAGATCATCATTTAGAACTTGTTCATTTAATACTCTCTTTGTTCTTAATTCAGAAGTGCATCTTGTTTTCTCGACTGGAAGAATCTTAGTGTCCCTTGATGGGAACTAGCACTGTCACACACTCACACTGCAGCTGAAAGGACCACATGATAATCGTGAAGACTATTGCATGATTCTGTCAAAAATAAGAGATAGAGAAGAAGCGTCCCATTCTAAAAATAGTCATTCATAAATGACCACTATGTAGATAATTTTCTGTGAGCACTTTATTAAGTCTAAGAAACTTCCTGGCAGTAACACCATATTCATGATTACAGACTGATCTGTGTAATAGTCCAGAGTGAAATGGGTTAAAAGGCAAGTTCTCAGGCAGGAAAGATTGAGTTGGAGAGATCTGAAATGTGCCCATGCACAAACCTTTCTTGCTATGCTGTTGTGATGCCTTAAATTATTACCATTATGTCAATTTTTTTTAGTAATCCATTCAGAAATCCATTCTCTTATTTCTCTGATAAGACAAACATGTCATCTAGTGTACGTAGTACATATTTGGTATTTACCTTGCACAGCTGAGAGCAGCACTCTAAGGGAAAGACATTGAGGACAGCAGGATTTGATGCCAATTAGAGAAAAGGGAAAGGTGTGGCATCTAGCACCCTGGCTAAGCTGAGGAAACGGTCCCTTGCTTGCCTGGCACAGTGAGGTCAAAATCAATGACGAGTGATGTCATGGAGGAAGACCCCAAAGACAAATGTCACTCCTTTTTCCAGGGCACATTCCACATAATTGCTCCTGGGCATTTAAAAAATATTTGAAGTCAATTTTGTCTTAATGTATACTAATACTAATCACGGTGAATTATTGTAGGGATCAAAACTGATACCCAGCACAAAGCACCCTCTGCAATCAGTTACTGAGAAACCACCACTTGTGGCGGTTTGAAATATCACTTGAACTTAGTCATATAAAAGAAATGAAATGCTTTTCTTCCTATGATGTAATCATACTTGTTATTTTTCTGTCTCCTAAGGATGAGGGACAAATATATCTGTTATCTTCCTAGACCTACCTCTGGCCATTTATGCTCAACTGAAGAGCGTGACCTTGTCCCGAGGAAACATTCTAAATATTTAAATGTAGATCTAATTTTCTTCAGGTGTCCAGTTCCTTCTGCATAAGTGTCCAGATCTTCAGGCACAAGCTTGTGCTCCCTTCCAGCATGGCGTCTGGGTCTATGGGAAGGGGATGATGATCTCCCAGGAGGGATCCAGAGTTCCACCGCCAGCCAGCCTGAAATGAATGTACTTTTCATCTTGAACTTTAGAGACCAATGGACATATACTCACACTTGGTAATCTAAACCTCTAAGACAAGTACTCTGGCAGCTTCATTGTTGAGAAATTCTTCTTCCTAAATATTCTGGATTTCAAAACCCATTCTTTTAGTATAGTAATAGAGGAACAACCACAGGTGAGTGGAAAAACCAATGAAATTCCTGAGGGGACAGGGGTTAGGTAAGCATTCACCTAATGGTTACAATGTAGGGGTATATGGCACATCTTCTAGGTGAAGGACTCAAGTACAACTAGGACTTTTCCTAATGAGCACAAACAATGCCAGTATTTCATAATGTAACCTAGTGACATTTATCTTTTATTTTTAAGGTTTGTCAGCATTAACACCCTAGGAATATGAACAGCATAGAATAGAACAATTTTCTCATTTTCTGGAACAATAAATGGCTTAACCTTGGTAGAAAGCTGGGTGAAAACATGATATAGAAAGGAAAACTATGAGCAAATAAGTTATTTGTAAATTTATCACTGTTGCAAATACTAATGTTCATTAAAAATATATGATATTTTCTCTAATTTTAATATCAGGTGTTTCCAGATTAAGTAAAATGATTTTGAAATATTTCTTTTTCTATTGTCTATAAGATTTGGCATGATCTGTTTTTTTTAAATTATCTTTTACTTTTATTTATAAATTTTAGTTTTCTATTTTTTTTGAGACTTTGGAAAAAACAAAATAAGAAGAAGTTAACTGATCAAAGTATTCTATAATAAACATACCCTTATCTGAAAAATATTATGATATCCACATATACTCCCAGAAAAAAATATCTACTTGTTGTATGTAAAATTGTAACGCTTCAATTTGAAAAGCTTGAAGTTACTGTCCTTCAAACCAGCAGTGAAGTGCACACTCTAACCAAACACAACATAAAACTTTTAGAAGTCTAGTTGTGGGAATGAATCATAAATTTCTCAGGCCAGATGGTATGAAGTCATAGCCTGCCAAATATCGACATCATTTACAGTAATACAGTAAATGAAATTAGCACTAGTTGCCACTTTGAACTTCGAGTGTTAATTTGCTAGACATTCACAATCTTCCTTATGCTGGCTGCATTATAGTAGCCGTCTATAAGGAATGTATTTACATCTCTTTTTCTGAAACCACAGTAATTTTTCATAGGTGTCTGAGTACAGTTTGGAATATATAGACAAACAAGAAGTTACAGAGGAAAAACTTTGAAGCCAGGATTCTGGCACTCTGGATTCTAAGGGTGGCTCTGCTACAAACTCATTGTATCACTGGGTCAATAACTTTAATTCTCTAGGCTCCAATTTAATGCTGTACACTAAAATCATGGGACAGCCTCAGTGGCTCCTTTCAACTATAATAATTTGTAATTATGGAATTTTATCCTAAGGTTAATTATTACTCAATACCAGATGTGTCTTTGAATAGTCTACTGCATTTATTTCTAAAATGTCTTTCTATTTGGTGGATACAAGTCTGCAAGCCAACATTTTCTGCCATTGGGCAAGCATTTCAGAGATATAATTAAGAATTGAATAAAAAGCTATAGATGCTTTCCCAGAAAATTCTTATACAAACAAAATCTTGACACTAATTTAAGAGTTTACAAACTGCCCCAAACTTCACACATGGAACCAGTATTTGCATCATAAAAACCAGTAAAGTGCCTCTGGTCGTCTTGTGTCACACACTATTTCAAAGAATCTTCATCTAAGTGTGTACACTCTCCCTAGATGTACCCTATGTGTATGTGCGTGCTTATATATACTCAGAACTTCTGTGATATGTGCTAAATCACATATACACAGACTTTCTTGGATCAATTACCATTGTAAAAGTTGGTTTGTGACCATCTCCAACTAAGAATTTTTTTCACTATTAGTGAACAACAGAGTAGATAACACATTTTTTTAGTTTATACTCTGAAATTATCTCTGGCATTCTACATAGTTGAAGGGTAAATGTATAATATAATCACCCCTCACATTGGATATTGTTTTTCCCTATAGTTATAGAAAACTCAGGTGCAAAGATTTTAACTGATGTGTCCTGTTCAAGGTCACTGATTGAGAGGAGAGAGAAAGAGTCTTTGACTTACCCCCTGAATTCCTGTTCTCTTCCTTCTGTCGCCCATGAAGATCAGTGAGGGTGTGCGTGTGTGTGTGCGTATGTGTGTGAGTGTGCGCACGTGTGTATGTGAGTGTGTGCGTGCAC
>CAUYQV010164958.1:0-23803 GCA_963574575.1 Galagoides demidoff | reverse complement strand
AGACAGAGCCTCAAGCTGCCCCCCTGGGTAGAGTGCCATGGCTCACAGCAACCTCCAACTCCTGGGCTCAAGCGAGTCTCCTGCCTCCGCCTCCCAAGTAGCTGGGACCACAGGCGCCCGCCACAATGCCCAGCTATTTTTTGGTTGCAGCCATCATTGTTGTTTGGCAGGTCTGGGCTGGATTCGAACCCACCACCTTAGGTGTATGTGGCTGGCGCCTTAGCCGGTTGAGCTACAGGCGCTGAGCCAAGAAATAGGTCTTTGAACTAAGAACCTGCACCCCACCACCCATCACTAAATTTTTCATGAATCTCTTGCTGTGAATTCAAAAGGAAAAACAGGGAGTATGCATTAGTACCACACGTCTGTCTTTCTGAAAAACATTCTGTTGGGAATGAATCAGGCAATGTGGTGTTTTGTTTCTTCCCCCCTCTTTCTGAGATGGGAGACTGTATCAGC
The DNA here is from genome assembly GCA_963574575.1 of Galagoides demidoff. Taxonomy (NCBI): domain Eukaryota; kingdom Metazoa; phylum Chordata; class Mammalia; order Primates; family Galagidae; genus Galagoides; species Galagoides demidoff. The sequence goes on along the minus strand of CAUYQV010164958.1, from coordinate 23,344 downwards.
TTATGGTAAGAAAGTCATCCCAGTCAATGAATAATCAAAGGCAAAGCCAGCCAGATGATAAATCTTGGCCTCCGTCCTGGGAAGCCACCCACTAAGCAAAGTTGAATAAATCCGCTCAGGCTTAACATATTTTTCAGAGTAATTGGTTGCAGTTTTCTCCGACTCTCTGGTTAACCTTCTCCTGGGCCTATTCCAAGCTAATAAAACAGAGAATGAAGTAAGTTCTGATTTTGGTTTAAGTTTCAGGAAGGGGACCATAGCATTAGCTCTGACAATGCTGGGAGCAAAAAATGTTTGTTCATGCTTCTCTATCCTGAACGCTGACAACATCTGGGCTTCTGTTATTTTCCCAGATGGTTCCCTTCTCCTTGGAGAGAGCTACAGGTGACTGAGAACCTCACAAAATACCATGTAACCAAAGTAATTTATGCCTCTGTTGATGTAGAATATTACTGTTTCAAATCATGGGAACAGGAAGGTGCGAAGATATATTAAGAGGCATTCTCTGGAAATTGTTAACTGGGTGGCTTTAATTGTTAACTAGGAGATCTGGGTTCAAGTTCTAACTTCTTCCCCACTGTGCAATTTTGAGCAGGTGACTTACTATCTCTGAGCCCCTGTCTTCTTGGTAGCAAAATAACATCGCGCTACTTACCTCAACAGATTGTTATGAGGAAAAATGGGAAAATGGCCTGTAAAGAGCATGGTGCCTGGTGTGTCATAAAGACTCAAAAAAGAGTGGCTAGTGGATGTCACCCCTTCTTTAATGTAGCACAGCTATGCTCCTGGGAGAGAAAAAAATGAGCTAGTGTTTCGTGTCCCCATTATTATAGATTGCGTTGTGTCCCCTCCAAATTCATATGTCAAAGTCCTGACCCCATGGTGCCTCAGAATGTACATGGAGTGAGGGTCTTAAAGAGTCCATTAGCATAAAATAAACTCTTTAGGCTGGGCCTTAATCCAGCATGATGAGTGTCTTTGTAAGAAGAGGACATTTGGACACAAGCAGATACAGAGGGGAGACCGCGTGAAGACCTAGGTAGATAACTATCTCCAAGCTGAGGGGGGACATCTCGGAAGAAACCCACCTTGGAACTGGGGGGAGGTACAGTAGACCCTCTGTAAGCTGACCACCCAAGGGACTGTCACAAACTGGTCAACATACAGAGGTGGTCACCAGAAGGAACTGGGCCTGCTGCACTGATACATACATGTGGTGCATGTCTGGTCTGTGACAATTAGGCCAACGTGAGGAAGTGGTCAGTGCGGGGAGGTGGTTGAGTATAGAGGTTCTACTGTATACTGTGTCCTCAAAATCACCATACATAGAGAAGCTGGGAAATTGTAGCTAAATGTGCCTTTACAAAATATTTATTACAAAATTTTACAAAATATTTCTAAACTATTCCCCATGTGTTGGTTACCTCTTTCTACACACACACACAAACACACATGCACGCACACAAAGCCTTCTCTTCCACTCATGGAGAACACGTTCCAATGTATCTGTTTGCTATGTTTGGCGACTTTGGGGACACCCTGTACTTTTCTGCCATTTAAGTCACCCAGTCTGTAGTAGTTTGCTATGGTAGTGCTAGAAAACTCACATACCCACTCTGCCTGGTATTCAGTCATTGATTTTTTCAGCAAATATTTTTGTCTACGATGGTCCAGTTTCTGAGGATGCAAAGGTGAAGCCTACAAAGTCCCTAGGCTCATGGAATGCCTGGTCTCACAGCGCACAAACGTCTAATTCCTATTGACGGTGCAAGGCCCCAAGATAGACATGCACGTGGAGGGCTGGAGGAACAGAATGGACCTGCACTGATGGAGTGGACTGAGTGAGGAAGAGAGGGTAGGATAAGGCAGGGAGACGGGTAGGGTGGACCTGAGTCCCCAAGTACATGTTTTTATTTTGTTTGATTTGTAGAAAGCTGGGACTACAGCTCAGCCACCGCTGTCCTCACCAATGCCACCGTGATTCTTGTTGCTTGGGTCCAGGCATGTCGTGGACTCTGTGAGACAATATTCAAATCCTCATTCAGGAAAGGATTCTTCCCCCAGGTGTTGGGAATGATGTTGGAAGCCAGCTTTCTGCTGCCAGCTAGCTTTGGAGATTGCATTGGCTGAAGAATCCCGCCTAGGCTGAGTCATGCTTCCCCCCAGAGGCAGGACATACGCAGTGACCACGAAATGCAGCTGCGTAACTTAAAGAGTGATACCCTTGGCTCGGCACCTGTGGCTCAATGGGCTAAGGCGCCAGCCACGTACACCTAAGGTGGGGGGTTCGAATCCCCAGCCCGGGCCCACCAAACAACAATGATGGCTGCAACCAAAAAATGGCTGGGCGTTGTGGCAGGCGCCTGTGGTCCCAGCTACTTGGCAGGCGGAGGCAGGAGACTCGCTTGAGTCCAGGAGTTGGAGGTTGCTATGAGCTGTGATGCCGTGGCACTCTACCCAGGGGGACAGCTTGAGGCTCCATCTCAAAAAAAAAAAAAAAAAAAAAAAGAGTGATACCCTTGCTGCAACTCAGGACAACTCAGAAGGACCAGAGCAGCTTCAGAGCGGCCTGTGGGGCTGGCTGAGGCCTTAGCTGAGACTGCCTTATAGGTCAGCTTCTCCCTCTATAGCAGGGGTCCTCAAACCTTTTAAACAGGGGGCCAGTTCACTGTCCCTCAGACCGCTGGAGGGCCGGACTGCGGGCCCCCGGATGAGTCGGCTGCTAAGCAGGACAGATAGCAGCGGCAAAAACACCTGGCAGGCCAGATAAATGTCCTAGGTAGGCTGTATGTGGCCCGCGGGCCGTAGTTGGAGGACGCCTGCATACCATCCTCCTTCTGTCTCTTCCATTCCACAGGCATTGTCCCCCCAGAGCACTACCTAATAAGCCTCCTGCCGCGAATCTCCTTCACTGAGCCTGCCTCTCAGGAACCTCAGCCATGATGATATCACTGCTGAAAATCAAACATGGGCAAACCAGCAAATGCAGATCTTCAGGGCTTGTCAATGGGAGATCGGCTGTGTGCCAGGCAACTGTGACGCGGGGAGATGGAAGATGGCTGTTTAGGGAGTTCAGGACTCCTTTGGAGCGTCTGCCTTACCCACAGTCTCTTCAGACTGGTCACTTATGCTCCGGAGGACAGCAGGAGACCCTGCAGCTGTGGCTCTAGCTGATTGGCCCTGGGACCTGCACCTGACTCAAAGGCAGTCATCTCTAGGTCACAGAGCCCTCCGCCTAAAGCATGGGTTCCCTTCCCTTCTCCAGACTCCTCCCAGAACACTCTCCCGTGTTCTCTGCCTTTGCTCTCTAGCCACAGAGGCTCCTCCTGGTCCTTTCTTACTCATTTCACGTGCCGCTGACTCTACCGGGAACCATCCATGTGCCCCTGGGCATTTGCTTACCAAGTACTGGGTATCCCTTATCTCTGTCTGACAGTCACTCGGTTAAAGAACCAATCCCTCTGCCACTCCCTGACTTGGTACTGTGTAATTTTCCTTTGCAGCCCTTGCCCTAATAGTCAAGCTCTGTTAGAGAGTGTGTTATGAGCGTGCATACACTGCAGAAGGTGGTGAGCAACTCGAGGGTCTGGTTCAGTCTTGCTCACAATTACACAGTAAGTCCTCACTTAATGTCATCAGCAGGTTCTTGGACACTGACTTCACGTGAAAGGACATATGAGGAAACCCATCTTACCAGAGGCTGATATCAAACAAGAGCTGAGTTCCTACCTGTATTTCTGGTCACAAAAACAGCATCAAACTCCCACACGGTGTGGTGGCAGGCGCCTGTAGACCCAGCCAGGCAGGAGGCTGAGGCAGAAGGATCACTTGAGCCCAGGAGTTCTGGGCTGTGGTGCGCTATGCTGATGGAGTGTCTGCATTAAGCTTGGCATCAATGTCATGACCTCCCAGGTGGGGGAGGGCAGGGCACCAGGTTGCCTAAGGAGGGTTGAACCGGCCCAGGTCGGAAATTGGAGTAGGTCAAAACTCCCGTGCTGATGGGTAGTGGGATTGCACCTGTGAACAGCCACTGCACTCCCTCCTGGGCAACAGAGTGAGACTGTCTCTGAAAAAGAAAAAAAAAAAAGAAAAGTTAAAAAAAAATTTTCAAAAATCATCAAATTTCTAAAGGCTCAAACGTATACTAAACATTGAAATAAATGTGAGTTGTACATACAGTTCAGGACGATTAGTAACCGCAGTAAGGTAATTAGTTATCTGCTTCCACTTTTTACAGTTCAGGAGTGCCGGCCCCAGCCGCTCAGAGTGCAAGGTGGGAACCATCCCTGGCCTGGACGACATCCTTTTGCTGGATGCACTGTGTGTGACACACGCTTTCTCAGACAGGGGCAAGGCAGACATGCCAATGAACTGCACGTGTGCATCTTTGGGATCTGGGAGGGAACTGACGCACTCAGAGAAAACCCAAGCAGACACGGGTAGAGTGTGCTGACTCTACACAATGAGTAGCCAGTGCTGGGAAGGGATATTTTTTCTCATCATCATTATGACGAAAGGACATTGAATAAAAGAACACTATTTGAGGATCCGCTGACTCCTGAAACCTAGCACTGAGACTGGAACACAGGGAGCACTTGATTGTGTTTGTTGAATAACTAATGGAAATTTTCTTACTGAATGGTGAGTAAATGAGCCAAATCAGATTTTTTTTTTTTGAGACAGAGTCTCACTCTGCTGCCCAGGCTAGCATGCCATGGCATGGACCTAGCTCTCAGCAACCTCAAACTTCTGGGCTCAAGCAATCTTCCTGTCTCAGCCTTCCAAGTAGCTGGGACTACAGGTGGCCTCTACGACACCTGGCTTTTTTTTAGAGATGGGGTCTTGCTCTTGCTCAGGCAGGTATCAAACTCCTGAGCTCAGGTGATCCACCTGCCTCAGCCTCCCAAAGTGCTAGGATTATAGGCGTGAACCACCGTGCCTGACCTTGATTTTTCTATTTTTTTAAGTAGAGATGGGGGTCTTGCTCTTGCTCAGGCTGGTCTCAAACTCCTGACCTCAAGTGATCCTCCCACCTCAGCCTCCTTGAGTGCTAAGACTATAGGCGTGAGCCACTGTGCCCAGCCATGAGTATATAGAATATGAAAAGTTCATTTTTGTAGTTTCTGATTGCACGTTGTAACAAACCTTTAAGTAACTACCACTTGTTAAATTTTCCGCTAATATCAAAAAAGAATATACACAAATGTCTGAAAAGTCTGTTAAAATATCTCTCTTTTTTCCAACTATACATATCTCCATGAGGCTGGGTTTTCTTTACAGACTGTAACCAAAATAACATATGGCAATATATTAATGCAGAAACATATGAGAATTCAGCAATCTGCAAATAAGTCAGACTTTGCAAAAGAATTAAAAAAAATGTAAAGCAGTGACACACTTCTCACCAAACATACTGTTTTGGAAAAGATAGTTATTTTTATAAAAGTGATATTTCTATTAACAGTGGGTTTGTTATTATTGGTTCTAATATGTAACAATTTTTAAAATTAGGAAATTTTAATTTCTAATTGGTTAAAACCTATAAAAATAACCCACATAAATAAATGTTCTTGAAGGTCATCAGTAAATCTTAAAGGTTCAGATGGGTCCTGACACCCCAAAAAAGCTTGAGAACACCGGAGTAGAGGATGAATCAGAATTCTTTTGGATGCAAGAGACAAACTCGACCCCACCAATCTTAAGCCTGTCTGTCTCCATCTCTGGGTCCTTTTCCTCTCAGGGTTGGCTTTGTATCCAGGCAAGTTCTCCAGGACACCCAGTAGCTATAGGTTTAGCAACCCCAGCACATGTTTTCTGGTGGTTCCAGCAAAGCCCCAGTGTAGACTCTCCTTGGCCTGGCTCCTGTCACATGTCTGTCCCTAAGCTGACCACTCTGGCCAGGTCTCTGTCCTTTGTTCATCCCTGGAATGGTGGGTTGTGTGTGTGGTCCATCTTGAATGAGTCACATGAACTGACAGGGGTGGCTCACCAGAAGAAAATTGGAACACTTTCTCCATGAGAAGGGAAAAAACACAGGAGATGGACAAATGATATATGTCATCGGGGGAGGAACTGAGTAGAAGGCTGAGAAACCCAGAATAGTAAGGTCTCCTGAGCAGCCAGGCTTCCATGGCTTCTGAATAAATATCCCATGGCCTCTCTTGTCTCTTCTTTCAAATTTTCCCTCTTATCTACACCACTCTCTGAAATGGTCATGGGAGCGCTTTAGAAGACAATAGTCTGTGGCCGCACCACTGTGAATGTGCCCGATCTGTCTGACCTCAAGAGCTAAGCAGGGTCAGGTCTGGCTAGTACTCAGATGGGAGAAAACAGGGCAGTTGACAAAGGTGGGGGGTGTGAGAAAACCAGGCTGAGTGACATATGCTGTGACAAGATTGGTTGAGGGCAGATGTCTGGGGGCTTCCTGTTCCCATCCCGCCATGTTGCTTTGCTTGGTGATGGTGGAAATGGGTGTTTGCATCTCTGTACTGATTGGATGTGAGCATCTCAAGTTTGGGCAGCACCCATCCAAAGCCTCGTTTTCTTCTCCCCCCAACTGTTCTCGCACTCCCCAGCGGTTGAAGGTCCAAAGTCCAGACCTCAGACCTTATCTGTCCTGTGTCCCACTCCCTCTAGCTCTACATTAGGGGACACCAGGGGAGAGTAAGTTAACCATCAAAGGCCAACTTTGGAGTTTGGAAGGAGGACGTGCAGGGGCGAGTTCTCTACTATCTCTCAAAGAAAACCATGGAAGAAGTTGCCCGTTATTGCACCAAAGGAGAATGCTCCCCACCGAGAGACCTCAACAAAGTCTCTCTTAGTCCTCAGCAAAGACCTCCCTTTCCCTTTGCCTTCACTGTGTATGAGTGGAAAAAAGATTAGACTTGTTCTGTGTGGACTCAGGGTAGGGGCCAGAACCAGGAACAGAAAAAATAGAGATAGGTTTTGGCTCAGTCTAAAGGCAAATGTTCACTAGAGATATCAAAGCTGGAAAGGCTATCTCAGCTGTGGATGTAGGGGAAGGGTTACTTATATGCTCACTCATGACCTCATTTTCTTAACTGTGTTCACTCTTGGGGGTGCTGCAAATCAGCATTCAAGATAAGGGTAAGATAAATTATTTACTCTGAATAGATGATCTTGTCTTCTTCCCTTCCTTTTCTTTCTTTCTTTCTTTTTTTGGTCAGTGTCAATACTTGATTTTGGTGTAAAGACAGGAATCTGCAAAACATTTTGTATTTGAGATTTGCTTGGCTCTCCTGCATATGGAGGAAGGCTCCCCTGCCCCTGCTAGAGCTAATTCTGTTTAAGTTAAGATACTTAAAAATTAGATCAGCAAAATAAGAACATGGAGAAAAGCAAGCCAGATAGAGAAGGCAGCCCGGGCCAGTAGGGCTGCTTGGTGGAGGTGCCCGAGGTGCTGACCGGGAACATCTGTGTTCTTTCCAGTCCCCTTTTCTCTTCAGAGCAGAGGGCTAAAGTAGCTGATCTGCCAAGTTTTTGTGAAGTCTGCTTCAATGGCTTGGCTGCAGAAATCTTGGAAACTGGATATAGGAACACAGCCCGAGTAATCGCTGTCCCCATTGTTGTCTTTGGGGACAGGAGGAACTACACTGAACTCATCTTTGGAGCAGTTTGGGGGCAAGCATCTGCTTCTCTTTTTCCTCTCTTTTGCCTCAGTATCTGGGCAAAATAATTCTTCAAGAAAAGATTCTCGATGCTAAATAAGGACCACCCTGACTGCAGAGAGTGATAGAGGGGGTCAGCAGAAAGTCTCCATGGGCCCCTGCACTTCTGCTAAGAGATAACGCTAGAGGGCGCCACAGTGGGCCTGGACAAGCAGGTGCAGAAAGGTCCTGCCAGGAGCTGCTGTGGATCCTCCTGGCCAACACCGACTTCTGGTTGCCAGCCTGTCTCTTATTCTCTTCCATGTCCGTTCTTGGGAGTGCTCCTCCAGAGCCTTCTCCTGGTGCTCGCTCTTCTCTATATCAGTCTAGGTTTTCGTTAGAGACCATAGGAGAGGGCCTCCTTTTCGGAAACCCAGTCAGAAAACCACTCCGTGCTGACAGCCCACACATGACCTCCCCTGTACATCTCAGAAATGACAGTTTCTGTCTCCTCACTGCTGAAGGATCCGGGAGCTGTTAGTGCTCAGAGTCTGTGATGCATATTTTTTCTAGGTTCTTGGTGCTCAAATCTGTATGGACCTATGTTTCCAACTCCACCACCCCACACCATTTTCCAAGGTTCTGACATCTAACTAGAAAAGTCATCTGTATCCCTACATTCCTCTGGCCCTCTGGAAAGTGATTGGGTTATAATAAAAACCTACAAATTAATCCCCTTAATATTACCATCATCACAGGTTGGATGAGCACCTGTAAGATGCTGCCAGAAAGAATAGAAGACTCAAAGACAAAAAAGAAAAAAAAAGAATAGAAGACTCCACTTCTTGAATATGTAGTACCTATGTGGATGACCTCCTTTATTTTTCTCAACAGCACTATGAGGTAAGTACTATCATTATGCCCATTTTCCAGATGAAGAAACCAAGGCCTGGAGAAGTTAAGTGACTTTCCCAAGAGCACATAGCTAGTTTCATATTGAAAATAAAATTCAAGCCCTAGTCTGCCTGATACCAGTGTCTATGATCTTGACCATCTTGACCATGGTACAAACTGCCTCTGGTCATTCCTTCTTTATGAAGGGTTATAAAAAAAAAATTCAAACATTAGGTGTTGATAGGGAAATGAGACTTGGCCTTTGTATTAATCAGGGAAATGTTAGCTAATATAATAATTTAACTCCCAGTTTCGGTGGCTTAACACAGTAAAAATGCATTTTTGACTCTACTCGTGTAGCAATCTAATGAAGGTGTTCCTGATAGCTTTCAGCCATGTGGTGATTCAGGGATCCAGCTTATCTCATCTTCTGGCTTCTATCATCACTTAGGGCATTGGAGACCTTTGCATCCAGGAGGAAGGAGAGAGAAGAAATGGTATGGTATGCCCTCTTAACAGCCTTGGACCACAAGTGATACACATTCTTTCTGCTCCCATGCCATTGACCAGTGCTCATGATAAGGCTTTGCATAGATGAAAGGGGGCTGGGAAATGTATTCCCTCCCATAATTGCATCAGATCAATCCAGTTCACCTCTTTTTTTTTTCTTTTTTTGACAGAGTCTCACTCTGTTATTCTGCTATGAGTGAGGCATACTGTGGTTTGTGGTTCACAGGAGCCTCAAACTTTTGGGTTCAAGCAATCCTCTTGCTTCAGCTTCCCAAGTAGCTGGGACTACAGGCACCTGCCACAACGTCCAGCTGGTTTTTCTATTTTTAGTAGAAAAGGGGTCTCCCTCTTTCTCAGGGTGGTCTTAAACTCCTCAACTCCAACAATCCACCCACCTTGACCTCTAAGAGTGCTAGGATTCAGACATGAGCCACCTTGCCAGGCTGGTTCAACTTTTACTGAATGAAGTTTTGAGTTGTTTTTCAGTTATCATGGACTCCAAATTGGAGGTCACATAACCTGAGCATGCCCAGATGAACCGGGTGTGTGATCAGGGGCAGAGTCTAAGCGGTTGGACTGAGGCACAAGGACTGAACTAAGAAACAGACACTGCATGGCAAGATCCAGGAGCCAATCATATTGACCCTTGATGTCACCCCATGGCAGGATCTAGTCAGAGCATATTTCCTGACAATAAACCTTTCTTGCTGCAAAAACCCAGTGCTTTGGTGTTTGACTTTGTGGTGTCCTTGGGCAGACAGAGCCAGTTTGGTTCAGTTTCACTTCCTCAGCAGACACTTCTCAACATCAACTCTACCACGGAAGGGGAGAGGTGACCAGCTTACACCTGTAATCTTAGCACTCTGGGAGGCTAGGATTCCCTGCGCTCAGGATTTTGAGACTACCCTGAGCAAGAGCAAGAGTGAAACCTCATCTCTGCTAAAAATAGAAAAATCAGCTGGGCATCATACTAGGTGCCTGTCCTTCTAACTACTGGGAAGGTTGAGGCAGGAAGATCGGCTGAACCTAGGAGTTTGAAGTTGCTGTGAGCTGGGCTGATAACGCTGAATGTTAGCCTGAGAAACAGAGGGGAACTCTGACTCAAAAAAAGAAAAAAGGCCTGGCGTGGTGGCTCACGTCTGTTGTCCCAGCACTGTGGGAGGCCGAGGCGGTTGGATCACCTGTGCTCAGAGGTTCCATACCCGCTGAAGACCAACCTGAGGCAGAGTGAGCCAGAGTGAGACCCCGTCTCTACAACAACAATAAGACACCTGGACCTTGTGATCCCAGCTACATGGGGGGCAAGAGAACACTACAAGAGGAAGAAGTAAAAAAATAAATAAATAAATAAAAGAAAAGAAAAGAGGGAGATGTAGAATGTTTGCTGAAAAGTTAGTTATCTCTGCTCCAGCCTGAGTTATCTTAAGCTTCTTCTATTCCATCAGTTCTGAGTTTTCATGATTGATGGGTCTGAAATACATAGGAATCTGTTGAATAGGAAGGTCCCTTTAATATGGCTGTATTTTTGTGAGAGATGATGAAGGCAGAGAATGTCTGTGGTGGGGACACTCTGTGGCCTGATGTTTTAGACACTTGAAAAGTGAGGATCTCTGTATCTTTCTTTCATGTTCTACTTTGTGTGGCTCCTGATCACCCTGCAGCCAAGGGGCCAGATGGACACCAGGGGCAGAAGTCTGACTCCATTGCTCAGTGCAGAGAGAGGTGCTCCAAGAAGTAGTTTTTACAGAATGTTTAGAAATAAGCGTCTGAGAAGTGTGGAAACATACCGTCCTGATTTACTCAGCCCCACGTTAAGTGCTGGCATTATCACCATCTGCTGAATGTGGAAGTTGTTTAAAAATGAGTCACCTGGCACCAAAAACCATTTCTGCACAGAACCTGCCCCTCCCACCAAAACCCATCTCTTGGTATTAATGAGAAGTCTCTACTGCTTGTAAGTTCTAAAAATTATAAGAAAACATGAGTTCTTGGTGGCATCTGTGGCTCAAAGGAGTAGGACACAGGCCGCATGTACCGGAGCTGGTAGGTTCAGACCTGGCCCTGGCCCTAAACTGCAAAATAAAAAAAAAAAAAGAAAGAAAGAAAACACAAGTTTCCCCAGGCGGCATTTGGTTGTGCATCACTTAACAACAAAGATATCAGTATCTTTGTTGGTACACTTTAAGGATACTAGATTATGTCACATGGTAAAATATAGTAATTATTTCTGAATTCATAAGAGTCCTGGCTGGATCAGATTCCACTGAGTCTCTTTCCCATCTCATGCTTATTATTCCTTTGATAGCTGATGACTTACCAATAAGAAACACTAAGAGTCAAAGCATGATACCCTCCTCTCTCACGCCTCTGAAAACATGCTAACTCTGTTCCCAGTAAATGACCTCAAACCTCTTTATCCATTTTTTTGGTGAAGTTCCTTCCTTTTCTAGTTGAATTACACTGCCTCTTTGACATCCTATAATGTAACTGCTGAAATACAAGGTTTACCGCTATTAACATAGCTTATGTTACATGGTAGGGTGACAAGAGAGGGACAAAAGAAAAAAATTGATGTGTATATGAAGCAAATATTAGTGTAAAAATAAGGAAGAAATGTCAGGAACTATTACAGAACTGGTTTCAGCAACTGATCACGTGGGCTTAGCTGATATTTACAATTGTTTTCTTCCATTCTCGGTTCCACCTTGGTTGTGGCTCCTTCCCTGAACCCAGACCTTCATTCCTAATGCATGACTGTGCCGCCCTAAACACTGTCACTTTTATGTGGGGGCCTAGACCATGAGGAGACTGTGCAACAGGATCAGCTGCTGTGAAAGCTGCTCTGATCCTTGGGCCATGGGACCTAAAAGACAGGATGGGGCTTGAAGTATCTGCAGCAGAGAGATGCTGTTTAGAGCCACTGGTAGACCGTCTACCCATAGGTGAATCTCAGGGTCTGGGGGCAAAGCTGTGTCATCCTTTGGAGAAGCTATTTCAGGTTTGCTACAAACCTCAGTGGAAACTGAAGGCTTCCCCCTGGGCCACCAAGGTACCACGTGACCTGAGCTACATCCTTCCTGATCCGGGTGTCGTGCTCACTTGCTCTTCCCCAGTTGTGAAATATCAGAACACATGTTGACCTGTAAGAGTCCAGACAATTTTATGAGATAAATTTCTGCAAAAGTTATTAAGAGACTTCAGTTTTGGTACTAACTAGGGATGCCAGCTAGTTGGGTGACTTGAATGTTACCCTTCTTGTCTATAAACCAAGGGCACTACATACATTGAGAAAGGATCAAGTGAACCTACTTGGGCCAGTGTTCAATCAACTGGAGTCTATGGAGCAGTAAATCTGCTCAATGGATGTTTCTTCAGCAAGGGTTGTATTGTCAAATGGGTTGGCTAAGGCTGCGGCCAGTTGCTCTCTTGCCTGACTTCGCATCTCTGAATATATATATATTTTTTATTGAATGGTAACTATGTACATTAATGCACTTCTGGGGTACAGTGTGGGGTTTTCACATGCGATCCGAAATACTTCCATCAAACTGGTCAACACTCTAAATATTTTTGAATGCACATGCAGAGGGGTTGAGGAGGAGAATCTGCGAGGAAAGCACGTGTGCTGTTTCCTAAACTTATAAATATGTATTTATGCATAATATAAACATAAATATCAAAATTTATAAAACCCTCATTTATTGTAGACCCTATGCACATCTCCCAAAGCAAGGCTTTTATAGAAAACAAGTCAGGAAAATTCTGTTATCAAGTACGCTGTAAAAATAATGAGCGGCTGCTAGAGTTGATAAGTTTAACGTCTGGGTTTATACATGAAAATGTTTATAGAAGATAGATTTAAGTTAAAAAGGGCCAAAGAGGCTCAGTGCTCATAGCATTGTGGTTAGGTTACTTGCCACATGCACAGAGACTGGAGGGTTCAAACCCGGCCCAGGGCCAGCTGAACAGCAATGACAACTGCAGCAAAAAGCCTCTTGCTGAGGCAAGAGAATTGCTTGAGCCCAGGAGTTTGAGGTTGCTGTGAGCTGTGACGCCATAGCACTCTACTGAGGGTAACATACTGAGACTCTGTCTCAAAAAAAAAAAAAAAAAAGGGCCAAAGATGAAATTACATGTGAGTCTTGATGACAACAATAGAAAACTCTATCTAATTACATTGAAGAGGAGAGGGAAAAGAAGAGATGAATAGTGTTGGAGAACTATGGGATTATTTTTCAATTTATTGAATTAATAATCATCAGTTTAATCAATTACATTATCAAGGAAAATGTTGGCCTAGACGCATTTTTCAAAGTGTGCCCCAGAAGGCCAAGAATGAGGCCATGGTTAGGGAGAAAGTGAGCAGGGCTTTGGGGGTCTTCCCTCTGCTTTAACTGAAGCAATTTGACTTTTTTTTTTCTTTGAGACAGGGTTGCCCCAGGTAGAGTGCAGTGGCATCATCATAGTTGACTGCAACCTCAAACTCTTTTGGGCTCAAGCCTCCTGAGTAGCTGAGACTACAGGCACATACCCATACCACTGTGCCTGGGCAATTTTACTCTGTTTTTAGTAGAGATGGGATTTCACTCTTACTCAGGCTGGTCTTGAACTTCAGGCCTCAAGCCGTACTCCCACCTTGACCTCCCAAGGTGCTAGGGTTACAGGTGGGCCACAGTGCCTGGCCTTGGTTCTTATCTAAAAGTGGAGACACAGGCCCAGGAAGTTTGAATCCCACCTCCCACAGTCGTTGGCAATGTGACCCTTGGCCTCTCTCTGACCCTCAGCATTCTCGTCTATAAAATGGAGGAAATAAGAAAAGCTCCCTTGTAAGACTGTGGCCAGGATGAAACAAGATAATCCAGGTAATATGCAAATCACAACGCTAAGCACATAGTCATGTATTTAATAAATGTGAACTGCTATTAAAATTCTTTTCCATAATGGGTTTCCTGGTAAGTAGGTGAGCAAGGCATATCGCAGCTAAAAAAGCTTGAGAAACATGAGCATGTTTTGTTATTTTCTTAAAATCTTTGTCATCTCCAAGAGTCTGTGATCCCTGCCATATGACAGGCACATCCTATGACAGAAAATTTCCCATCCATTGAACTTAGATGTCATTTCTGTCTGTCCATTAAAACAAAAAACAAAAAACTGTGGTATAGTCAGTTCCTTATTCCTTGCTTCTTGCTAATTTCATTTGGTTCTTCTTCTGCAACAGCGGTTCTCAACCTGTGGGTCCCCACCCACAGGAACTGTAGTAAAGGGTCACGCCATTAGGAAGGTTGAGAACCACTGTTCTAAAAATAAGAATAAGCAGAAAAGTCACAAAGCCTTGCAGCATATCTTCATATAGAGACAGACTTAATTCTTTTTTTTTTCTTTTTGAGACAGAGTCTGACTTTGTCACCCTCAGGAGAGTGCCGTGGCATCATAGCTCATAGCAACCTCAAACTGTTGGGATCAAGCAATTCTCTTGCCTCAGCCTCCTAAGTAGCTGGGACTATAGGCGCCTACCATAACACCCACTATTTTTCAAGACAAGGTCTCTCTCTGGCTCAGGCTGGTCTCGAACCTGTGAGCTCAGTTAATCCACAATCCTCAGCCTCCCAGAGTGCTGGGATTACAGGTGTGAGACACCTGCCCAGGTCTTAACTCTTAATTAACAGTAGAGTAACTGGCAGACTGGCTTGTGTTTTCAATGTAAATATTGTTCACTTAAAAAAACACATGTACAAGGCCAGGATTGCCGTGGCTCATGCCTGTAATGCAGGCACCCTGGGAGGCTGAGGGAGGTGGATTACCTTAGCTCATGAGTTCGAGACCAGCCTGAGCCAGAGCGAGACTCCTCCCTCTCTGAATATAGTCAGACATTGTGGCAGGTGCCTGTAGTCCTAGCTACTCGGGAGGCTAAGGCACAGAACTGCTTGAACCCAGGAATTTGAGGTTGCTGTGAGCTGTGACGCCACAGCACTGTACCAAGTGTGACAAAGTAAGCCTCTGTCTCAAAAAAACAAAACAAAACAAAACACACTTACTATAAAGTGTCTTCATAGTAGGAAGTTATTAAAAACAAAAGCCACATTTCGGGGGGGGGGACTGGGCACCATGGCTCACACCTGTAATCCTAGCCTAGCATTCTGAGAGCCCAAGATAGGAGATTTTCTTGAGCTCAGGACTTTGAGAATAACCCGAGTAAGAGCGAGACTCCTGTCTCCACTAAAAATAGAAAAATTACCTGGGCAGGGCAGCACCTGTGGTTCAGTGGGTAGGGCGCCAGCCCCATATACCACAGGTGGCAGGTTCAAACCCGGCCCTGGCCAAACTGCAACAAAAAATAGCCGGTGTGGGGCAGTGCCTGTGACTCAAAGGAGTAGGGAGCCGGCCCCATATGCCAGGGGTGGCAAGTTCAAACCCAGACCCGGCCAAAAACTGCAAAAAAAAAAACAAAAAAACAAGACCTAGTCTCTAACAAGAGCTGGGCGTTGTGATGGGTGGCTGTAGTCCCAGCTACTTGGAGGCCTGAGGCAAGAGAATCACTTCTCCCAGGAGTTTTACATTGCTGTGAGCTATGATGCCAAAGCACTCTACTGAGGGCAACAGTGTGACTGTCTCAAAAAAAAAAAATAGCTGGTGAGTACCTTAATGGCGGGTTCCTGTAGTCTGGGCTACTCAGGAGACTGAGGCAAGAGGATTGCCTAAACCCAGGAGTTGGAGGTTGCTATGAGCTGTGATGCCACAGCACTCCACTGAGGGTGATGAAGTGATACTCTCTCTCTAAAAAAATAAAATAAAATAAAATAAATAAATAAGAAAGAAAGGAAAAATTACCTGGGCATTTTAGCAGGTGCCTATGGGCCTGGCTACTCAGGAGGCTGAGGCAGGACAATCACTTGAACCCAGGAGTTTGAGGTGGCTGTGAGCAAGGCTGACATGTCAGCATTTTAGCACAGGTGACAGAACAAGACTCTGTCTCAGAAAAAAAAAAAAAAAGGAAAAAGGAGAAGATAGGTCTAGCTAGCAAAAACACAGACATAAGACAGCAATTACTGTCTCAGTTCTAGCTAGGAAAAACACAAAAATAAGACAGCACTTACTGTCTCAGATAGTATTAGATTTGACTGTGAAATACAGAGACCCAAAACAAAAAAGGCATAAGCAGGAGCAGTGTCTTTCATGCTTATGTAAAACCCACCCTACTTTATCTGGAAAGTGGAGACTATTGTTATATTCCAAACTTTGGTCAGTGTGGGATTAAATGAGCTAATGTAGTCAGATGTTAGGGAACTCATGCCTGTAATTCCAGCACTTTGGGAGCTAAGGCAGGAGGATCACTTGAGGCCAATAGTTTGAAACCAGCTTGAGCAACATAGGGAGACCTCCCCTCTACAAAAAATAGAAAAATTAGACAGGTATGGTAGTGCACGCCTATGATCCCCAGATAATTGAGAAGCTGAGGCAGGAGGTTGCTTGAGCCCAGGTGTTAGAGGTTACAATGCTCTGTGCTCCTACCACTGCATTCCAACCTGGATGACAGAGCAAGACCTGGTCTCTTAAAAAAAAAAGACCTAATGAATGAAAACTTCTTAGTACAGCAGTGCCTAGCGTACACTAAAAATGACTTATTGCTATTATCGCTGTCATCCTTTCTCTTTATGTTCCCTATCCACCATTCATCCATTGATTGTTTCGATTCTGTTTTGTGGGAAATTAAGTCCCTTGGTGATATGCTCACCCAACTTTTGATTTTTTTTGATTTTTATACATAACTCTCTTGGTAGCTGGTTTAGGAGGATGGAATCATTGGGGAACCAGCAAGAAATGAGTGGCAGGCTCAGCGCCCATAGCACAGTGGTTACCGCGCCAGCCACATACACTGAGGCTGGCAGGTTAGAAACTGGCCAGGGCCTGCTGAACAACAACGACAACTGCAAAAAAAAAAAAAAAAAAAAAAAAAAAATATATATATATATATATATATATATAGCTGGGCATTGTGGTGGGTGCCTATAGTCCCAGCTCTACTTGGGAGGCTGAGGCAAGAGAATCGCTTAAGCCAAAAGTTTGAGGTTGTTGTGAGCTGTGATGCTGCGGTACTCTACTGAGGGTGACATAATGAGACTTTGAGAGAGAGAGAGAGAGAAAGGAAGGAAGGAAGGAAGGAAGGAAGGAAGGAAGGAAGGAAGGAAAAGAAATGCGTGGCAAACAGAAATCAGTAAGCAGCAATTTGGGGGTTAGAACAGTGAGGTTTCCCCCCAGATGGGTGAGTGCAGATGCCGTGCAGGACCTAGCATTTCCCCAAGATTAGTTTACAATGTCCATTGTCCAGTGTAAATGATGAGCGCATTTAGCTCCTGCCAAGCTAAATGGACCTACATCTTTCTTTTTTTTTTTTTTTTATTGAATGGTAACTATATACATTAATGCACTTCTGGGGTACAGTGTGAGGTTTTCACATGTAATCCGAAATACTTCCATCAAACTGATCAACACAGCCTTCATGTCATTTTCTCAGTTATTGTTTTAAAACGTTCGCATTCTACTCTTAGAGAGATTCACTTGTACCCCTGTAAGATAAACCTCAAAAATGGTCCCTCCAATCCCCCTCCCTCCACCTATTCCCCTCTCCCTCCTCCCTCCCCCCTCCCCACATTCTTAGGCTATTTGGTTATAGCTTTCATATAAAAGGTATAAATTAGTTTCATAATAGGGGTGTGTACATTGGATACTTTTTCCTCCATTCTTGTGATAAGCCTTTGTGATTAAGTCTTATGATGTGATTGTTGACAAAATGGATACAGTTGAGAAGAGACTCTGAGACTGAGGCTATTTCAAGAGAAATCTCCAGAATTGAAAAGCAAAAAAGAACAATGACTGCAGAAAACAGAACTGAATATCCAAGTCAAAAAGGTGTAACATCTGAGGAATGGAAACACCAGAAGGAGAAGTGAAACAGAAGAAAAGAAATAATATTGGAGCAAAGAAGTAATGACTGAGAATTTCCCTCAAATGAATGTCAGAATCAAACCACATATTTGGGAAGCTCAGAGAACATCAAATAGGATCAACACACTCAAAATTACATATTTTATTATTATTTACCTATTTATATTAAATTAAAACTGGAAAAAATGGTCAAAGATAAAATAAATACAGGTTGAGGAGTAATTCCTCTCTACATATAGGAGAGTTATAGAGTAGCAAAGAGAAGAATTATATCAAACTTCTCCTCAGAAAGTATGCAAACAAAGGAGAATGTCGGAAAATATTTACAGTATTGGGAGGAAACTTCTTATCCACTAAAATTCTGTAGCCTGTTAAATTATCATTCAAATTGAAGAATAGGGCCTTTCTTGGACAAACAAAAATTGAGGAAATTTTTCATCAATAGACTTGTCTTGAAAAAATGTTGAAATAATTTTTCAGAGAAAGGAAAAACTGTACAGCTCAGAAACTTGGAAAGACATAAAAGAAGGTATAAATGAAGATAAAAGGTTTTATTTTTATTATTCTTCATTGATAAAGCATATAACAATTTATCAAAGGTAATTATAACAAAAAAGTATTCAATTAGGTATGAATTGAATTTGTACACACATACATACAGTTAATCCTTCAATAATGTGGGTTAGGACTCAATGGTTAGAACTCCCCTGTACTCAGACTTTCTTTTCTTCCAACATCCCTAAGACAACAAGAACCACTTTCTTTTTTTCTTCCTCTCTTCAATGTGAAGATAATAAGAATGATGATCTTCATACTTACCTACTTCCACTTAAAAAATAGTAAATATTGGCTCAGTGCCTGTAGCTCAGCAGCTAGGGCACTGGTCACATACGCCCAGAGCTGGCGGGTTAAAACCCAGTCTAGGTCTGCTAAACAACAACAACTACAGCAAAAAAAACAATAGCCAGCATTGTGATGGGCACCTATAGTCCCAGCTACTTGGAAAGCTGAGGCAAGAGAATCTCTTAAGCCCAAGAGTTTGAGGTTGTTGTGAGCTGTAATGCCATCATATAATATCTGCTCTCTGTCCCCAATGGAGTTAACTAGAAATCAATAAAAGAAAGACAACTGGAAAATTCCAAATTACATGGTGAATAAACATCACACTACTAAATAACTTGAGCCAAAGATAAATCTCAAGAGAAATTTAAAAAATCTTCTTGAGCTAAGTGAAAATGAAAACACAACACACCAATATCAGTGGGATACCATTTAGGCAGTATGTAGAGGAAAATTTATAGCATCAAATGCATACATTAGACTAAAAGAAAGATATAAAATCAATAATCCAACCTCTAATGTTAGGAAATTAGAAACAGAAGAGAAAATTATATCTACAGTAAGGAGAAGAAAATAAATAATAAGAAATGAGGAAAGTCAATGAAATTAAACATAGGAAATTAATAGAGAACATAAATGATACCAAAAGCTGATTCTTGGCAAAAATCAATAAAATTGACCAACCTCTTGTGAGCCTAAGACAAAATGATAGAAGACATATGTGACTAATATCAGGAATAAAAGAGAGGAGATCATGCAGATCTCATGGACATTAAAAGGATAATAAAGAAATGTTATAGATAAATTTAGGACTTTAAATTTGATAAAGAGGCAAAATCAACATATTCCTAGAAAGGCACTATCTCAGTCAATTTAGGCTGCCATAAAGAATTACTATAGATTAGATGGATTAATCAGCAGAAATTTATTTTCTCACAGTTCTGGAGCCTGGACAGTTAAGAGCCGGATGTCAGCATGGTCTGGTTCTAGTAAGAGCTTTCTTTCAGAACGGCATATGGCTATTTTCTGTATGTTCACATGATAGGAGAGAGAACACATTCTCTAAAGTCTCTTTTTAAAAGGGCAGTAATTCTGTGGTATGACCTAATTTAACCTTAACTACTTCTGTAAATGACCCTTGTCCAAATACAATGACACTCAGGGTTGAGTCTTCAACATAATGAATTTTGGGGAAATTTATACATGCCATAGTAGATACAATCTAGAAAATGGAAATAAAAAGAAATAATAGACAATTTCAATAGGTCTATATCTATTAAAGAAATGGAATCAGTGATAATCTTCTCAAAGAGAAACAGCAGGCCCAGAATGTTCACTGGTGAATTCTATCCAATAAATAATTATACTTAATCTTTACTATCTCTTCCAAAAAACAGAAGCAGAGGACTATTTCCTAACTCATTCTATGAGGTTACCATTATCCTAATACCAATGCCAAACCAAGATATTATAGGAAAAGGACACTACATACCTATATATCTCACATAAATGAATGCAAAAATTCTCAATAAAATATTAGCAAAATAAATCCAACAATGTATAAGAAGATTAATACACCACTACAAAGTAGGATGTATTCCCAGTATGCAAGGCTGATTCAATATTCTACTCAATTAATGCAATCTAGCATATCACAGGCTATAGAAGAAAATCATCAATACATGTATAAAAATCACTTGGAAAAGAACTCTAACATCCATTAACGATTTAAAAAATGTCTTTAGTAAACTAGAACTAAAGGAAATTTTCCTCAGTTCAATCGAGCACACCTAGAATGGTCCCCACCCCAAATAACATTATACTTTATGGTGAGAAACTTAAAGCTTTCATGCTGATATCAAAAGCAAGGCAAGACGACTTCTTTTCAACATAATAGAAGTCCTAGAAAATTCAATAAGACAGAAAGTGAAATAACATCTATACTGATTGGAAAGGAAAAAATAAAATTGTCTTTATTCACAAATGATGTGATTGTCTATGTAGAAAATCTGAAAGAAATGACAAGATCTTCTGTAATTGCAGAGTTGCAGGTTATAAACTTAATAAACAACTCTCACTTCCTTTAAATCAGTGCTATGTACTGAATTGTGACCCACCAAAATTTCATATGTTGATGTGTGCTGGACGTCTAGTGGACCCCAACTTAAGACAGTGGTCTGCAAGGGAGATGGTGCTGAGGAAAGGAACAAAAACTTACACCAAACTTAGTGCATAAAACTGGAAGCCTGTTAGGGCATACACTGTTTCATGTGCCTGGTGGCAACATTAGAGCAATACAGCATCTGTCATGTTTCCCAGAATTTTTCCCTGAGTACATAACAGGGTATATGTGTAAGGATGTAAATCAGTCATTAGTTAACAGTCAAGGTTAATAATGAGAAAGGGGAGATTACAGCCCCTAAGAAGATTGAATAAAGGGAAAGCAAGGATGTAGGGTAAGTAATGAAACATCTGAAGAGACCAGATAACGGTGTAACCAGAGAGAGAAGAGGGAGAGCATGTCTTGTCTCCTCAGGCAGAAATCTCAGCTTCTCTAGCCTGAGACTAGTTGATGATCTCAGCTGCCTGCAGTGCTGATTTCCCTACACGGGGATAGTCACACAGACATTCCCCTGACTGAGCACTTTCCCTGATTTGAAGGTCTATGAGGAATTCAGCTTCTCTACCTCCGACAGATATGCTAACCTCCAATATGACTGCTTAAAGATGGCCCTTTGGAGATAATTAAGGTTAAAAGAGATCATGGGGATGGAGCCCTGAGGATGGGATTAGTGGTTTTATAAGAATAGGAAGAGTGAGAATGAACTCTTTTGCCATGTGAGGACACACACAGTAGGTGGGTATCTGCAAGCACATTTCATAAGGAACATGATTGGCAGCCTCCTTGATCATGGGAATCACAGCCTCCACAACTGTGAGAAATAAATACCTCTCGTTTAAGCCACCCAAGTCTATGGAATTTGGTAATAGTAACCTAAGCAGACTCAGAACTAACAGCGAACAAGTGAAATATGAAAATAAAAAATATATATAATGTACATCAATCCCCCCAAATGAAATATTTCCGTGGACATTTAGCAAAATATGCACAAAAATTGTGAAGAAAGCCACAAAACTCTAATGAAGGATGTCAGTTCTTACAGTCTTATCTATATTTCAACACAATTTCAATTCAAATTTCAGCAAGTTATTTTGTGATATCAATAACCCAATTCTAAAGGTTATTTCAAGAATCAAAATAACAGAGAAGCCAGGCGTGGTGGCTCATCTGTAATCCTAGCACTCTGGGAGGCTGAGATGTTGGATCACCTGAGCTCAGGAGTTCAAGACCAGCCTGAGCAAGAAACAATCTCTAAAAAAATAGCTGGGCATTGTGGGGGACATCTGTAGTCCCAGCTACTCGGGAAGCTGAGGCAAGAGGATTGCTTGAGCAGCAACAAAGTGGTCTTGGTCTCAAAAAAAAAAAAAAAAAACAAGCAAAAAACCCCACGGAATAGTCAACACAATATTGAAGAATAACAGAGAACTGACACTCCTTGACTTTTAGACTTACAGAAATCAAGACAATGGATGAAAAAATGGACAGATAGATCCAGGGGTCCTCAAACTTTTTAAACAGAGTGCCATTTCACTGTCCCTCAGACTGTTGGAGGGCTGGACTATAGTTTAAAAGGACAGACAGCAGCTAAGCAGGACAGGCATCAGTGGCAAAAACACCCAGCAGGCCAAATAAATGTCCTGGGGGTGCCACATGTGGTCCACAGGCTGTAGTTTGAGGATGCCTAAAAGCTCAGAATAAATCCACATAAATGTAGTCAACTGATGAAAAATGGATAAAAACAGTAAAATGAAGCAAAGTTAGTCTTTTCAGTAAGTGATGATGGAAAAACTTAACATATATATGCCAAAATAATAATTCTAGACACAGACCCTATATCTTTCATAAAATTTAATTCGAAAGTGGTTATGTATGTATATTAACATAAAGTGGAAAAGTTGAAAATTTCTGGAAGATATCATGGAAGAAATTTAGATTAACTTGTGAATGGCAATAAGTTATTAAATGCAGCACCGAAAGTATGATCCATGAAAGGTAAAACTGATAAGCTAGACTTTATTAAGATTGAAGTTTCTCCTGTGAGAAAGATACGGTAAATAGACTGAGAAATATGTCACTGAGTAGGAGAAGATATTTGCAAAAGGCTTGTCTGATGCAGGATCATTATCCGATAACACACATAGAACTCTTACAATTCAACAATAAGAGAATGAAAAATCCCGGTTAAAAATGAGCAATAGGCTTGAATAGATTTCTCACAAAATAAGATATGCAGATGGCAAGTAACATATTAAAAATTATTAATATCATATATAATTTAAATTGGGCCATAGCTTTCCTATGAAAGCTATAAATTAGTTTCATAGTAATTGCAGCTTTTCCCCAAACTGGCTTTATAAATTCACTTGCCTGAGTCTTCTCTGCAACATGGGATTGTTCAACTTACTGGTGAAAATTCTCAAGTCTGGGA
>CAUYQV010164956.1:0-23512 GCA_963574575.1 Galagoides demidoff | reverse complement strand
GCGCCTGTGGTCCCAGCTACTTGGGAGGCGGAGGCAGGAGACTCGCTTGAGCCCAGGAGTTGGAGGTTGCTATGAGCTGTGATGCCATGGCACTCTACCCAGGGGGATAGCTTGAGGCTCCATCTCAAAAAAAAAAACAAAAAACTGCTGTTCTGGAAGTTAAAGTGTGGTTTTGTTGATTTTGTTTTAAACTCTCTTAAGTATCATTCATCTGATCATTCAACCAATAACTATTGAGCATGTTCAATGGGGCAGGCGTTCTTATAGTGAATTCAATATTAACAGCCTTGGGGACCACAAAGCACCAAGAGATTAAGGGAGGGTGAGGGTGGGGTCATGGTAGATAGACCGATAGGTAGATGGATGGTAGGGAGAAACAGAGAGACAGACAGAGAGAGAGAGAGAGGCTGAATAATGCACCTCCCAAGATGTCCACATTCTAATCCCCAGCATTTGTGAATATATGTTATCTTATAAGGTAAAAGGGACTTCATAGATGCGACTAAGCTAAAGACCTTGAGATGGGGGGATGATCTTGGACTAGTGGGGGATGTACAATGTAGTCATGTATCTTTGTATTTATGAGGGAAATAGGAAGCCTGGGCAACATAGTGAGACCCCCATCTCTACAAAAACTAAAATAATAATAATAATAAAACATAGCCAGTCATGGTGGCACATGCCTATAGTCCTAGCTACTCAGGAGGCTGAGACAGGAGGATCACTTGAGCTCGGGAGTTCAAGGTTGCAGCAAATTGTGATGATGCTGCTGCACTCTGCGCAAGCCCAGGCGACAGAGTGAGATCCTGTTTCAAAA
The DNA here is from genome assembly GCA_963574575.1 of Galagoides demidoff. Lineage (NCBI taxonomy): Eukaryota > Metazoa > Chordata > Mammalia > Primates > Galagidae > Galagoides > Galagoides demidoff. The sequence continues at coordinate 22,695 of CAUYQV010164956.1, read as the reverse complement.
AAAGAAAGAAAAAGAGGGAGAAGAAAGAAAGAAAAGAAAGGAAGGAAGGAAAGGAGGGAGGGAGGAAGAGAGAGAGAAAGAAGAAAAGAAGAAAGAGAGGGAGAGAGAGGGAGGGAGGAGAACAGAAAGAGAGAAGGACAGAAGAGAGAGATAGAAAGAGGCAGGCGGGAGAGTGAGAGCAGGACCTGTGGCGATGGAGGCGGAGTCAGAGAGAGGCTGGGAGGTGCTACATAGCTGGCTGTGAAACACGCAGGAGGACCACCGAGGAATGCGGACAGCTGGGAGAAGCCAAGAAGGGTTGTTATCTTATCGCAGTGGGGGAAACAACGTCACAAGAGGGCTGAATAGTTCCTAGCTAGACAACTACAGAACAACACTGATCCTGCTGAGACTGCTTAATCTCCAGCCCCAGATAAGACAGCCGGGGCCCCTAATACTCTCTCCATCAGAAGAAGGGGAAATGGCACACATTCACGGTGATTCCCATCTCTGAATCTGAAAATCAGCAAGCTCCACAGAAGGCTGCTGCTGTGTCCCGGAAGGCCTGGGCTTAGAGCCTCAGGGACCATGGTTGGAAGCCACCTCCACCACTTGGCAGCCAGTGGACCTTGGGCCTATTACTTGACTCTCTGAGCTTCTGTTTCCTCATCTGTCTGAGGAGAGGAAGATTCTTGCCCTCCAGGGTGTTATGAAGATGGAGATGACACATGCCCCCAGCACATAGTAGGTCCAGCCTCCCTGTCCCCCTCCCATGACACCGGTACCTGCAGCCCAGGTCGGCCCAGCACTGGGCACAGTGCCTCCGGGCGATGCGGGCCCTAGGGATCCGGGGACACGGTGAGGCCAGGGGTGCCCGGGCCAGCCGCTCCATTTGGGCAGCGGGGAGAAGGGCTGACTCTGCCATGGGCTGGCACCTGGAGGCTCCCAGCCAGCTGCTGTGCTGCCGCAGTGGGGCTGACTCAATTGGAAATGAGAGCAGGAAGGATGCAGAGCCTGGTGGCACACCCAGTTCCTAGGCAGGGCCAAATGTCTACCCTCCTTCTCCTGGGGTGGGGCTGGCTCAGCCAGGGCCACCCACATACAGGTGCACACACACAAATACGTGTGTACAAACCCGAGTCCACACACCTGCAGCTGGAACCAAAGTGGAAGTGGCACCTTTCAGAAACAGGCATAAAACGTTTGCTTCACCACTTTTATTACCTGCAGCCATGCTGATCTCAGAGTACAACCAAAAGAATGAAGAACCTGGCTAACATGCTGGGATAAAGCGGTTGTGACACAAGGGTCTTCACCCGGGCTTGGCCATTCCCTCTGAGGGTTCCTCGGCTGTGAAATGGGGATGGTGACACTTGCCAGGAGACGGGAAACCAGCAAGCAGGAAGCTGTGAGCCTTGAGAAGAGCAGGCCTTGGGGACAGGGTGGGAGGGAACCACAGGAACAGGGGGAGTGGCAGAGCAGGTGGGGCAAGAGAGCTGCTGAATTGGCCTTTGGCTGGAACCTGGAGGAGGAGGAGCTGGCTGGGAAAAGGCTGGGGGAGGGGGAAGCTGGGGACTTTAATTTCTGCATCTGTGAAATGGGATGCATTTGTTCAGTCAACGAACATCTATGGAGCTCTCTCTGCAGCCCCCTAAGGACAGCTATCTCACTGGGTGTCAGGGAGCTGAGAGCAGACTGTGAACCTCAGGAAGGCTTCCTGACAGAAGCGGCTGAAGCTGGGGAGAACAGAGCACTGAATGGCAGGTTGGGGCAGGGAGCGGGCAGGGTACACAGGGGCCGTGGTTCCAGGAGCAGGGAAGGGCAAGTGCAGAGGAGTAGAAGTGGAGCTTTTGGAAATGTGTAAGGGACATTCCTCCCTGCCTCCCTAGCTTTTGTCCTAGTCCCTGCCTGCATCTGTCCTGGACTGTGAATCCCTTCTGCTCTGAGGCCAGGACAGAACGCTGAAGTTCGAGTGGTCTTCCCCAGATTGCCCTGGTCCACACTGCTCTTGGCTAAAGATCTGAGCATCAGGGAATTTTTGTCTTTACTCTGAAGGTCCCCAGAGTGCTCCTTACGGAGAGGCCCTGAGTCCATGGGTCACCATAGTCTGGAGCTCTGCTCTGGTCTCTAGGGAGGCAAGAAATGGGGCCCAAGAAACTAGAAATAGTGCTTCTCTGCAGCTGCAGTGCCCATGACTCTGGTCCTAGCACCAAAAGATGGCAAAGGCCCCACCAGACAAAGGGCCCTCAAAGAAACCCCAAATCTCAGGTGGCCGTCATGGGCTCAAACATGCAGACTGGGGCTGTGCAGGTGATCCCCTGACCACCTTCCCTGAGCCTACTCCTGAAGAGACAGGAACCACGCCAAGGAACTGGGGGATCTCCCTGGTGCTGGGGCCCGTATAGACACTGAATTCTCAGCAAAAGTGGGTACAAAATGACTTGGGAGCCATAAAGGGCATTCTGTGGGGAACGTGGTGGGTGATTTATAAGGTTGGATAGATGGATGGATGGATGGATGGATAAATGGAAGGAAGAAAGCATCAAAGTGGGATGAAAAAATGGGTAGACAGAGGAGGGGTGGATGGAAGACACTGCACAGGAGGAGGACTGAGGAGTGAGTGGGCAGGGAGCGGGGCGGGGGGAGGGGTAGGTAGAAAAGCGCAGGGCTGTGCTCCACTGTGTGTAGAAAGGAGCAGATCAGTGGGCCATCAGGTGAATGGTGGGTAGGTAAACGAGTGAATGAATGAATAAATGTGTAAATGAGTAAACCACCAGGACTGAGTTAATGAACTTCCAGTCCAGAACTGAAACCTAGCTCTTTGTCACCTCCCTTAGGTTCAGGGAACCTGGCATGAGGGGAAGAAGGAGGGAGAGTAGCCTGCGTCTGGGCTGAGTGAGCCACACTCTTAAGCTTCTTATAGGAAGAACCACCTCTTGACTTCCTGGAGAGCTTGGAGAAGTGAGTGTTCCAGGCGACATTCCTCAGCCCCCGCTCTGAGCCCTGTCCCGGCCCTGGAGTATCGGCCAGGCAGGTTGGTTGGGGCGCAGTGGAGTGACTCAGACCTGCGGCCCCGCAACCTGGCGGCCAGCCAGCACCTGCCTGGGAGCCGGCTGAACCTCTCCTTGTCCTGGAGACCCAGTCTCCGCCCCTCAGATCCAGAAAACCTCCCGGGGTTCCCACATGCTGGGTGCTCAGCTTCTTTGGCCTGCTTTCTCCCTGCCAAGCAGCTCCCTGCCCCCAGCTGTCCTGAATGCTGCACCCGCAGAGGACAGGGAGGAAGTGGCGGACAATGCCAGGGAGGGACCCAGCCGCAGGTGCTTGTTTCCAGAAGTGTTTATTCGGTGCCAGTCCTGAAACTCGCAGGAAAAGCTCCTCAGTCACAACAAAGCCTGTGTGGAGAAAGTGTGTGTGTGTGTAAAAGTATGTGAGTGTAAGAGTGTGTGTGACAGAGAATGTGTGTGTGTGAATGTGTGAGAGAATGTGTGTGTGACTCCATAGGAAGGTGAGGGTGGAAGTGTGAGTCTGTGTGAGTGCACGTGTGTGAGAGGATGTCTGCATCTGTGTGGGACAGCCCTGCCCTAGGGCCTCTCTGGATCCGGGTGGCCAGCTTCTCCCCACGAGCCTGCTCCTCCTGCCTCCTCCCTGGGGGGCCTGGGAGGTCTCCCGAGAGGCTTCCAGATGTCTGCCTGCAGAGCACGTGGGTTGGGGGTGCCAGGGAGGCACTGCAGTCGCCAGAGTCCTCTTCCCTCCCTGGACAGTCTCTCCCATCCACTTTGGCCATCACCATGGCCCAGATGAGGCAGGAAAAGCCACGCTAGAAAGAAAGGGAAGATTGGGTCTGACATGGGCATCAAAGAGTAAGAAAGAGACAGATAAGTTCAGGGTGGGAAGGGCCCTAGATAAATGGGACCGGGTTCTTGCACAGCTTGTGAAAAGGACAGGCCCTGGTACTTACTAAGCCCCCAGTGAATGTTACCCGCTATAATTACTATTGCTATTATCACGTCACTCTGTCCAGTATGGAGGCCCCTGGTGTGCCAGGCGTGCTGTGGGGCTTTGGATAAACCCCTGATCTTGTAGCATGTTAGAAGGTGGTGATGCTACAGTGAAAGGAAAGCAGAGCAGAGCAGAGAGTGTGATGTGTGAGGTGGGGAGGAGGGTATCCAATAGGGCAGCCAGGGCTCTGCGCCCAAAGCACAGTGGTTACGGCACCAGCCACATACACCAAGAGTCAGGGTTCGAACCCGGCCCAGGCCAGCTAAACAACAAATACAACTGCAACAAAAAATAGCCTCGGGAGGTTGAGGCAAGAGAATCACTTAAGCCCAAGAGTTGGAGGTTGCTGTGAGCTGCGAAGCCACAGTACTCTACCAAGGGCGACATAGTGAGACTCTGTCTCAAAAAAATAGGGCAGCCAGGAAAGCTCTGCTGAAAACACGACACTAGAGCAAACACTTGGAGGCAAGGGAGGGCCCCACGCAGAGGTCTGAGGGACCAGCGCAGCAAAAGGTGAGGTCTTAGAGGATAGGGACCTCTGCCAGGGCTCCTCATGGCAGAGGGGGCTGGTCCTGCAAAAGGACCAAAGCAAGTCTCACGTATGATGAGGCAGAGGTTCTCCAGGATGGCAAGGGGCATAGCGCCAACACGGAGGGGCAGCTGCCCTCCCACAGAGCAGCTTTGGGCAGCCTCCCTGCAGCTCCCACACCTGGAAGGGGCTCACCTTGGGGAGCGGGCTCACCCGCAGAGCTGCTCTTCCTCTGGGCTAGGCTGGGCCTCCTTCCAGTGAACCTTGCCTGGGCCTTTGCTCCAGGGCTCCCAATCCAAACACAAACCTGAGTCATTTCCCTGCGAATCTGTGGAGATACAGACCAGGTCTCATGGGTGGTTACATCCCATCTCCTACCCTGACCCAGGGTGTGGGTAGGGTGTGCCTGCCCCATCTGCACACCCACCCCTGAACCCTTGTCTGAGGCCAGTGGGCCGAGGCAGAATTATATGGGCCACTGAGACCTCAAGAAGACTTCAGGGCCTTCAGGGGTGACTAGAGACCAAGAAAGAAGGTTATCCTATGATTTGGAAAGTTGCCATATCCAACTACTAGAGAGGAGGACCCCAGCGGTGAGCACATGACATACTATTTCCATCATGGTCCAGGAGGAGGCACTGAGGAGTGCCAATAGTTCATTCACTAAGAATATCTGAGTATGGGCAGCACCTATGGCTCAGTGGGTAAGGTACCAGCCCCATATACTGATGGTGGCAGGTTCGAACCTGGCCCTGGCCAAACTGTAACAAAAAATAGCTGGGCATTGTGGTGGGCGCCTATAGTCCTAGCTACTCAGAAGGCTGAGGCAGGAGAATTACCAAAGCCCAGGAGTTGGAAGTTGCTGTGAGCTGTGATGCCACCGCACTCTACCGAGGGCGACAAAGTGAGACTCTGTCTCAAAAAAAAAAAGAATATCTGAGTATGTAGATGCAATGATTTTGGCTGCAGCACTGTTTTGTGCTGGAACACACACACACACCAACAGCTGCAAACTGTGTCCATCATGAGAGGTCTGGTTGACTAAAGTGTGGCATACTTACTACATAGAGACCTAGTCTATCCATCCTATGGCTTGTCATGAAGTTGTTACAGTGATTGCATTATATCCATCCATATCTTTTGTGTGTGTGTGTGTGAGAAACAGCGTCTTGCTCTGTTGCCCAGGCTAGAGTGCAGTGGTGTCATCATAGCTCACAGCAACCTCAAATTCCTGGGTTCAAGAGATCCTCTTGCCTCAGCTTCCAAAGTAGCTAAGGTGCACACCACCATGCTCTGCTAATTTTTTGTATTTTAGGTAAAGATGGGGTCTTGCTATGTTGCTCAGGCTAGTCTTGAATTCCTGGCCTTAAGCGATCCTCTCACTATGGCCTCCCAAAGTGCTAGGATTAAAATGTGAGCCACCAGGCACAGCCTATAACCATGCCTTTTGAATTTCAGGATACACAGTATATTGGAAGCAAGTTGCAGAGAAATGTAAAAGGTAGAATCTTTTTAAAAAACAAAACCAGCTGGGCACCTGTAATCCTGGCACTCTGGGAAGCCAAGGTAGGTGGATTGCTTGAGCTCAGGAGTTCGAGACCAACCTGAGCAAGAGTGAGAGCCTATTTCTACTAAAAATAGAAAATTAGCCAGGTGTTGTAGTGGTCACCTGTAGTCCCAGCTACTCGGGAGGCTGAGGCAAGAGGATAGCTCGAACCCAGGAGTTTGAGGCTGCTGTGAGCTATGACACAACAGCACTCTATGTAGGATAACAGAGTGAGACTGTCTCAAAAAACATAAACAAACATTGACCCTCCCCTGCCAATATTTTTGAAAACCTACATATTACTAAGCTCGTGCATGAGTTTGCTAATACGGCTTAATTGGGGAAGGCAAGGTGAGATAAGGAAGTGGATGGAGAAGATTATTTTTCTTACTAAACTCTTGTTTCATTGGTTGCAGAGAAGTAAAGAAGGCTGAATGGAACCCTTGTGTTGCAGAGCAAGAGAAGATCAAAAAGCCTGAGCCTCAACCTCTCCATCTGTGCAATGGGCATAATAACAGCATCTTCTGTGATGAAGGTTAACTGAAGACAGACAAGGAAAGCTCAACAGGGGGCCTAGCACAGGCGTTCAACAATGTCGGCAGTTAGTGTGACTTCAAATCTGGGTTTGCTGCCTTGAAAGGATTGTTCTCCTCTAGAGAGCGTGATTATTTTTGGAACATATACTATGCGCTAGGTGTTTTTAATTCATTTTCTCTCTTAATCCTTTTAACAAGTTCCCAAAGGCAGTTATTAGTATTTTTCATATTTTACAGATGAGGAAGGCTCAGAAAGGTGCAGTGACTTGTCTGCTGGGCTCACAGCCAGGGAGTGGGGGTCCTGGACTCAAAGTTGGCCTCCCTGCGCCACAGTTCCATTGGGTGCATTTACTTGGAGGAATTTGAAGGCAGCTTTGAGCATTGTGCTCCAAGGCACAGCGTGAGGGGTCGGCAGGACCTTCAACAGGCATGGCCTGTGATGCCATTCACTGGTTCAGTCCCAAGTCCGTCCCTTTGGAGTTTACCTTCTTCCTTCTGCAAACTCCTTTCGAATTGCAAAAGGAAACACTTGCACCAGGATATTTTCTTCTTCTTCTTTTTTTTTTTTTGAGACAGAGCCTCACGCTGTCCCCCTGGGTAGAGTGCTGTAGCATCACAGCTCACAGCAACCTCCAACTCCTGGGCTCAAGCGAGTCTCCTGCCTCAGCCTCCCAAGTAGCTGGGACCATGGGTGCCCACCACAATGTCCGGCTATTTTTTGGTTGCAGCCATCATTGTTGTTTGATGGGCCCGGGCTGGATTTGAACCGCCACCTTAGGTGTATGTGGCTGGCACCTTAGCCACTTGAGCCACAGGCGCTGAGCAAGTATCTTCTTCTTGAAGGGCGTGCGTGGCTCCATCCTCTCTCCCCATGTCATAGCCAGTGTAGCACTGGTTCCACTGGCCAGCTTCCCAGTTGAGTGACCCTTTATCTCTCTTTGCCTGGCTGCCAGTCTCAGCTAGTCTCAGCAGGCAGCTCCTTTCTCCTCCCCACCTGCTCCTTCTTTACTTGGGAGAGTGCACCCTTTTGGGCACCCCATGGTCAACACTCTTCCTTCCAAATCCCAAAATGGCACTGCTGGGCCAGGGCGGGGTAGACAGGGAGGAAGGAAGAGGAGGTCACAGAGCTGCTCCTGCCAGCTTTTCATACTGAATTCCAGGCCAAACTGATTCCAGTCAAGGGACCCGTGGCAGAATGGAAAACCACCAGCTGCGTTTCCAGAGCCCCCAGGGCCTCAAACCCTGGCAGGCCAGACCCTGGGTTTGGGCCAGTTCCCAGCCCAAGGGCAAAATTCACACAGTAATTCTGAGCGTTCTAAGAACACAGGGACCCTGGAGAGGGTGGCACACCCCACTTTCAGGACAGTTTCTCCTAATTACAAGATTAACAAGAAACTTATTTCAAAATGCCAGATGACATGCCAGTGAGTAAACAACCTCTTAGGAGAAAGTGTGAGGAAGGGTCAGAGTCGGGTAGGCTGTGGATGGTTCTAGAGCAGGGTCTCTAAGGGGGATGAAGGGCTGGAGACCAGTGCTCAGGGCTTGGCCTGGGTGATGGATAAATTGTTCCTCTGCGCTGGAGAAGCCATATAAAGCCATTCCTGCTTCCTCCCACACTGACCAAATCTACATTGGCTGGGTTATTTTCTCAGCCTGCAGACACCTGCCGTGTTCTGTGTGTGCGAGGGTGGTGTGCCCTGCCCCGTAGGCACCTGACGTGCATGGACCCCACAGAGGCCCTGCTGCAACCCCAAAGGTAGTAGTAACTCCATTTCTTAGGTGAGGAAACTAAGGCTCAGAGAGGATGTGCCCAAAGCCACACAGCTGGCGGGTGGAAGAGCCAGGATTTAGAGGCAGACAGCGGGCTCTCATAAGGACGTCATTGGTGTACTCCTTCTCCAAGCCTCAGTTTCCTCGATTGTAGTGTGACAATTACTTCACCGGGTTATTTCCAGGACCGTATGGGTTGCAGATGTGCAAACCTACCATTTTGCGGTTAAACTTAGGGACTCACTCTTGAACTCTAGATTCAGAAACCCTAAGAAAAGGCACGTGGAATGTTTAGCACAAGACTGTGCATAGTTTTCAAAATAAGTTAGCTGCTATTATGATCTACTAAGAGGCAAGGCTGAAATGGGAACCGAGCCTTCCGGAGCCCAGAACGACCTTTATAGCCAGTATACAAACAAGTGTTCTGAGTCCCACCAGCTGTGGGGCCCAGTGCCAGAATTGTGCCCCTCAGGAAGGGCTGTGGTCCACCCTGGAAATATGAGGAAAATATACTTGAAACATTTTCTGGAAACAAGAGGACTTCTTAGGCTCATGCCGGGAGCTCCCAATCATTACACAAATACCAGCCCCTACATTTGAGACCTTGGGGCCAGTGGGGGTGGAGGACTGCTCACCCTGCCTCCTCCACGACATCTGACCAGACTTGGCTGCGCACTCAGCACTCTCCCTGCCTATCTGGCCAAAGATCACAGGGCAGAGAAGCAGGAGGTGGGAGGTTGAGGGGGCCCAGGAAGAGGGCTCTCAGGGGAAGGGACACCAGAGGAACAAAACAATCACTCCTGCCATGTGGCCAGACCATAACCTGGCCCACCTGCCCCCAACTGCCCTCAGGGCCAGTTTTGCCTTGCCTCTTTGCTCCTGATGACAAGCTGAGGTCAGGAGGAATGTCAGTGGCTTACATGATCCCGTGTCTCAGAGAAGTCAGATCCTCTCTGATGTGTTATGTTCCAGAAACAGTATGGTCTCTGAATACCTGAAAAACACCTAAGGTTGTTGTATTCCATTGCCCATGTTGTTTCCTACACAAAAGCACCCGGCCAAGAGAGTGAGCAGGGCTGAAATCCAGCCCAGATCTGTTCATGAAGTTGCATACACAGGAAGGGGCATTTTTTCTAATTCATCTGCCTAAAAGGGCCACCTCTTTCCATTCTATACAAAAGATCGTATGTGTTGCAGACATGCAAACATATCATTTTGCATTCAACCTTAGGGACTCGCTCTTGAATTCTAGATTAAGAAACCCTAAATAAACCGGGGGTGGTGGCTCATACCTGTAATTCTAGCACTCTAGGAGGACAAGGCAATCCCTTGAGGTCAGGAGTTTGAGACAAGCCTGATCAAGAGTGAGACCCCATATCTACTAAAAATAGAAAAATTCACCAGGTGTTGTGGTGGACATCTGTTGTCTTAGCTACTTGGGAGGCTGAGGCAGGAGGACAGCTTGAGCCTAAGAGTTTGAAGTTACAGTAAGCTATAAGGATGAGACCGCACTGTAGCTGGGGTGACAAAGTTAGACAGGTCTTAAAAAAAAAAAAAAATAAAGGGCCGGGCATGATGGCTCAGCCTGTAATCCCAGCACTTGGGAGGTCAAGACAGGTGGATTGCCTGAGCTTACAGGTTCGAGACCAGCCTGAGCCAGAGCGAGATGTCTCTAAAAACATCCAGGAGTTGTGGCAGGTGCCTGTAGTCCCAGCTACTTGGGAAGCTGAGGCAAGAGAATTGCTTGAGCCCAAGAGCCTGAGGTTGCTATGAGCTATGATGCCACAGCACTACCAAGGGTGACAAGGTGAGACTCTGTCCTAAAAAACAAACAAACAAAAAAACCAAACCGGGCAGCACCTGTGGCTCAAAGGAGTAAGGCGCTGGCCCCATATGCCAGAGGTGGTGGGTTCAAACCCAGCCCTGGCCAGAAACTGCAAAAACAAAAACAAAAACAAAAAACAAAACAAACCAGAACGGAAAGAAACCCTAAACAACCAACCCCATCATTTTCCCTTAACAGCGGTTCTCAACCTGTGGGTGGTGACCCTTTTATAACAATGAAAACACATCCTGCATATCAGATATTTACATTACGATTCATAACAGTAGCAAAATTATAGTTATGAAGTAGCAACGGAAATAATTTTATGGTTGGGGGTCGCCACAACATGAGGAACTATATTAAAGGGTCGCGGCGTTAGGAAGGTTGAGAACCACTGCGCTTAAGAGGTCCCTGCTTATATCTGAGCCAGCATTTAAAATACTCTGAACAAAACCCCTTTTTCTACAATTTATTCCTGACACCCAGCATACAGAGACCCCACCCAGGTCAAGGGTTAGGGCCCAGCCTGAACAGGTAAGAAGCTCACCTTGCTTAAGTAAGAAGCGTAGCCAGATGATCAGCAAGAGTAACAGCAAACCCACAGGGAGGCACAGCCAGGAAACCAGGAAAGAAAAGGTGAGGTCGTTTACCAGCGGCACCAAAGGGTACTTCATGGTGCACGCGTGGCTAAGCCAGGCCAGCCTGCACCAGGCCAGCAGGGCTGCCCCTAAGGACCTCGTAGGCTGGGCCATGCTGTGCTCTCAGCCCAATTGTGACTGAGCTGTGACGCAACAAGAAAGTCACACAGTGTCTTTCTGGCAAAGCCTGCAGGGGAGACCTTGAGGGACAGCTGTGTGTTTGGATGAGTGAGTGGGAGGCAGGTAATGAGACAGTTTGGCTGAGAATAAAGACCTTAGGCTTCCAGGCAGGCAGGCCTGAGTTTAAATACTGCCTCAGCAGCTACTAGGTTCACTTTCCCGAGCCTCTTTCTTCTAAGATAAAAATAATTCTGTCAGGTAGAAAAATACATGGGGCCAGGCACGGCTCACATCTGTAATCCTAGCACTCTGGGAGATGGAGGCAGGAGGATTGCTTGAGCTCAGGAGTTCAAGACCCGGCCAAACTGCAACAAAAAATAGACGGGCACTGTGGCAGGCACCTGTAGTCCCAGCTACTCTGGAGGCTGAGGCAAGAGGATCGCCTAAGTCCAAGAGTTGGAGGTTGCTGTGAGCTGTGATGCCACAGTACTCTACTGAGGGCAACATAGTGAGACTATGTCTCGAACAAAAAAGACCAGCCTGAGCCAGAGAGATCCCATCTCTACTAAAAACAGAAAAATCAGCTAGCTGTTGTGGCAGGCTCCTATAGTCCCAGCTATTTGGGAGGCTGAGGCAGGATCACTTAAGCCCAGGAGTTTGAGGTTGCTGTGAGCTAGGCCGATGCCGTGGCACTCTAGCCTGGGCAATAGAGTGTGAGAGTCTGTGTCAAAAAAAAAGAAAGAAGTTCCCATCTGGAAGCTTCTGTACCTCTCCTTATTTGAGTTTTCAGTGACAGACTTATAAAGGGGAAACTTGTTCCTTTTTCTTAGTGGGCAGAACATCCCAATGCCATTCTTATCTTCTCCCACCTCATCTCTGTCTTCACTCCTTCACTAAGACTTTAGTAAACCTTCACGGCAGGAAAGCAGCTCTGGGCCTCCTAGAGCCCAACAGCCCCTAAGCTGGAGGGAAGGACTCAGGCCAGTCTGGGGGTCTGATAGAAGCTGGGAGCCCACTCCTTGGCCATCTGCCTCAGTTGCCACCAGCAGGTAGCAGGGCTGGAAGGTTATTATTAAACATGACAATCCCTAGACCCCCAATCTACTCAGTTAGACCTGTGGGGGCCAGAGTGAGGCTCAGGGCTTAACACACTGATGAGCAACCAGGGTGATTCTGATGCAGACTTTATTTGAAGACCACAGCATCTCGGAGGGAGGGCATTTGGCGGGATCTCACCTAATGTGCACAATGCAAGGGTATTCAGTACACCCCTTGGGCAAAGGGCTCTTCTACAACTTGGAACTTTACTTTGGGAGAGAACATTGTAACCTAAAAGTTTGTACCTTCATGTTAATTTGAAATAAAAATTAAAAAGAAAAAAAAAAGACCACGGCATCCCATGGTTGAAGAGCACCAGCTGAAAAGTCAGGCAGAACCAGTTAGTGAGGGTAGACCCTAGGAGAGACACAGGGGAGGAGGAAGGTACCAGACATGGGAGAAAGGCCCAGCCATAGAAACAGTTTTGAGGGCATACTAGCCCAAATGTGGGGCACCAGCGTGCTCCTAAGAGGTCTGGGAAAATGTGCATCCAGGAAAACCCAGATGTAGGGCACAGGGGCACGATCAGGAGTGGGGGGTGGGGCTAGGGCTGGGCTGACTTCTTGACATTGGGTCCCGAAGGGGTGGGGTCGGAGAGGACGGAGCGTTACAGGTGAGAAAGGTTTGAACACACGCTTTTTGGCTATGGACTCCTTCCAGACACCAGACAGAGCCCCTGTGCAGTCAGCTTCCCTCGGCAGCAGTCCCCACTGGAGGTGCTGTGGAGAGCAGGCAGGGCAGGCAAGGACACACTGCGTGGTGCTGTGTCCGTGCCAGGACAGAGGGCAGCTCTAGGGAAAGGCTGTACCATGGTGGTTCTCATCAGTTTCCTCAAGTGGTCCACTCACCCCACCATGTGCTATAGGCATTTAGGCACTCATCTGGCCCTGTGGGACCCTCTGCAACCAACCCTACAGAAGGGGAAGTGGGAGCAGGGGTGACTTCCTCTGTCTGCCCACTTACCTGACTGCCCAGCCCTGGCAGGGCTCAGATTTTCTGCAGGCAGGGTATGGCAGCACTTCCTTATTCCCAGGACAGAGACCATCCATCCTCTCAGCAATTCCCAGCTCCCAGGTGACCCTCTGTTTGAAAGGGACGCACTCGAGGGCAGAGATTTCACAGACCACCAAGGCTTGTATGAAAGGTCTTTATTGGTGGGGGAGGGAGGCTGCAAAGCAGCACCAAGGAGGAGAGAAAAAGAGAAAAGAGAAAGGGAGAAGAGGAAAGAGAGGGAGGGCAGAGAAGAGAAAGGGGAAGAGAGAGGAGAACCGTACCCTTACATAGGGAAGTCTCAGAATGGTGACAGGATGGTGGGATAACCAATAAGGAGTTATTGCTTGGTGTGGGGAGAGCCGTTAGGGGCGGGTAACTGGAACAGGGTGATGAGGTAAGCAGGCCATTCCCAGTGCTTGGGAAGGAGTTGTAACTTTAACAGCAGGAAGGGGCTTTCTGAGGCAATTATCTAACACTGTTGGCAGTCTTTTCATTATACAAACTCCTTCCAACATAGAAGGCTAAAAACTTTCTTTTAAAATTAAGTGAATTTTGAGTATTTCACGAAGCTCTATAAATCCAGGGTGAAAGGCTACAGATCTAAATTCTGGAGGGTCGCCAAAGCCAAGCAGACACCCCATGGAAAGGGTAAATTAAGAGCACCACACAGAAGACAAGCCCCAGCCTGTAACCAAAAGCACACACCAAGTTATTAGATAAGAATCTCCTTAAAATTTAATTGACTAAATGTATTACATTCAATATTCCATGGGTTTCTTCTGGGCAAAGGATTGGCATAAATACAAACAAACCTCTGGGCCTTCTTCCCTGACCAACGGAGATAAAACACAGGAGGCAAGGGGACACGGGCACACCTTCGTATTTACACGTCGCCTTTACTTTACAGTTCAGTGCCAGAAATATTTACAGAAAATACATAAGAAAAAGATCATGTCTTGGCAACATACTGAAATTCATACAAATTGTATATATGATTTCAAGCAAATAATGATACTGCTTATTTTTAGCCACAACTGCCAAGCCCTTCAGAGGAGAAAGATGTCTTGGTCACTGCAAGAGTTGAGGACTTGGGAAACTTGGTTTGTTTCAACAAGTATTTATTGGGCGCCTACTATATGCAAGGCACTGTGGAATCCCAAATTACACCTTTTCCCTCTCCATTAAAAAAAGAAAAGCATCTAAAGAACATGAGCTGATATTCTGAGAAAAACACCATAGAGGACATGGCTTCTTTAGCTACTGGGAAACCCACTGTTTGATTCCACACTGGATGGATGGATCACTTCCCATCTCTTCATCTCAGGAAGAAGGTGTCTTGGAAATCTTTAAAACAGACCACCTGACTCCAATGATCATTTCACATAAACACACAAATCAATTCTTTTTAGGAAGATAAAACCTGAATGAATTTTTAAACGCTGACTGGAGAAATACTGGCAGCAGGAGTGTCAAATTATCTCCAATATGCTTCTTACCATATACCACAAAACATGTTTCTTTCAACTAGGTGGACTCCTACTTTGGGTAAAATTCCACCTTCCAAAAGAAATACATATTCTTAAAGACCCTGCTTCTCTAAAACTTAGTCTGCAAAGCTTGATAAATGCTTCCCCAGCATTATGTAGAAAGTAACCGTTTGTGAAGGCTTCTTCCATATAACCTGTAGGCAACTGACATTACTGGCCAAAGGTTTAGGTATTGTGTATTTACATATGAGTCCAGAGAATGGGCTGCCCTGAAATACAGGAACTGGAAATGGAGGAAAATGGCACACACGTGTGTGTGTGTCTGTGTGTGTGTGTTGGGGGGGTGAGGGGAGCAGAGGAGGTAATTATTCCTCTTTAATGGCCACTGGACAGGAGGGTGCTTAGAAAGAAGCCCTGGACAAAAGGTAGAGCCAGCTACACACAAGGAAAGAATTAAAAAGATAAAAGCCCTCCCCACTGTCCCTAATGCTCCCCAACCACAGAGGAGAAAAGGTCCCTCCTCCAAACGTCAGAAGGGGAGTAGGAAGGTGACCTGCTTCTGTCTCTTAGGGAACACTTTCCATTTCCTCTTCACAGAATGCCACACTCATCCACCCGCTGGGGTACCTGGTACAAACATAGCAACTGAACTGTTTAAGTCACAGACAAAAGTGGCTCTGGCTTCCCCCCAAAGGTTTTGAACATGTGGTAAATTTACCAAGTGGGCTACTAAATACTATTACTAGGTACTAAATATGTTCCTCCAGCATTATTCTACTCAGAGTGATTTCTAACACAGGCAGTTGGGTGAATTTAGTGACCATGAACTCAAACCCAAACTAGCAAAAGGTCCAAAGGTTTTTACTATGCTCCCTTTTGGGGCGGATGTTATTTTGAGCAGAAGGAACAGCACCTGGCAAGGTATATGTAATCCATATTCCACTAGCTCTGCCCACACTGGGGGTTTTGTGTCTTCAGGAGCTGCACATTCCTCCTTCTCTGAAAGACCACAAAGTCTCCTAGATCACAAACTGCATTCACTGTGGTTGTTCACTTATCAAAGTCCTCAGAATTACAAAGAGTTTCCAGAAATTACAGCTAACTGAAGGAAGCCCACTCCCAACACTCATCCCATACATTTTTCTGACATTAAAACTATGTTAAAGGTAAAGTTTTATCTGGAGTCCCACTGAGGAAGTACATCTACTTCAGTTATTTTTAACCTCTGGAATGGTGTAAGTTGCATATCACTTTATAGCCTTCTTTGTTCACTCCAACTAGAACAAGGACCCATTTTCCTCTTGAAATGTCAATCTGAATTACCTTGAAAAATTTTAAACCTCACCTTATTCCTGCTGAGCTATTAACACAGTCTTAGGGAAGAATTTGCTCATCTTTATCACATATCCCCCTCCCCCATGCTTCCATCTGGAAATATCAATTTATTGCCCAGCTTAAAAAGAAAATCAATTATTTAATAATATCATACCCTGAATGGAAATTTGAGTCATTGAAGGAGGTGGTTATCTTTACCTGAGCTTAACACAAACATGAAGAAAAGGGTATGGCAAACTTAAAACCAAAAGCTGCTGTGCTCACATTTCTTGCTCATAGATGGCAAAAGATATACTTCTAGAGTAGAGTTATCTGCACAGGGAATTAGGTCCTATACTATCCCCTGTCCCCTAAGTAGACTACCAAAGCATCAAATCAAACATTGTAGCCCTGTCCTACAGAATTTACTGACATCATTGTTCAAGTGGGAAAACAACCCTTATATCTGTGATCACTCCTCCTGTTTTCACTATGAAAACAACCCATACAACTAGGATCATTCCTCTTTGGACTTCAAGTCACTTATTTTCTTAACACAAAATAATCTTACTAAAGAACAAAGCACATGAGAACAGGAGAAACAAGCGGTGTATACTGCAGCACTGTAACAGGAATCCTTATAAAGATGATCTGGGTCTGGCCACCTCAAAAAGTTTTATCCCTGGCAGAAAAGTAGCAGCGAGGTAACAGAAGTATTTCCAAAACCCTGGCTGGGATTTTTGTGTCTTCAGCTGGCAAGGTCCAAAAAAACATGACAACAGCCATTTCTAACAGTAGCCACCCAAGGAGGTGGTCACTAATAGTTGACGAAACATTATGAATGAAATCCAGTAAGCTCTCTGGGAGAGATCTGAATTAATAATGTTAAGAGGCTACTTTCTGCACCCCAAATTAGAATCCTTCATAAACTATTGCAGTTTGCTGCTTGGTCCTAAAATAAGAGACAGTAGATGAAACCAAATCATTTTCAACCCCTATTGTGAATTTATAATTCTTGATATTCAATCAATGAATCATAAATGTTTAACCCGTCATTATGTCACCAAACTGGACAATAATGGAGAGAGTGGAAGTGTCATTACTGTCTTACAACTTCTAACCCCACAAGCTTCACCTGCACCCCCATTAGAACAAGACCATGCCTCCATGTTAATGTTCCTGGGTCGCCCAGAAACTGAGGCCTCACACAGACCCGTGCACTGAGGAGAATGACAACTTTTTGAAGTGTGGAGAAAAAAATATGAAATATTTTAATGTCAGACTTCTTATCTGAGCAAAAAAAACACGTATGTTCTTTTCTTTTGGCCAGTTTGACAGCTGGATGACTTGGACCTACACGTGAGCAGAAGGTTGAGACTTCGTTCCTTATCCTTCGTGCTATCAACGCGACTCTTTAAATGTCCTGAAAGATTCTGAGTCGAATTTTAATTCTGAATACAACCTCCTAAAAAGTGAGGTATAAAACTATCTTCAACTTCTAATTTGCAAATTTGTTGATACTACCAATGCATGTGTTTAACTGAGATGCATAAAAGCCTTTCTCCTCAAAAGGCTTATATTTAACTAAAACTGTCACTTTTAAAATAAAGTTTATGGCTAAAATGTATTATTGTCATTACTGGCAGGAATATGATTGTGTCTGGGAGCCCATTTCACTAGAAAGTCAAAAGTCTTCTATCAAATGGGTTTATAATGTGTTTCTTTCTTCTATTCTGGTGATTAAACAGTAAGCTCTGGGGAGTGATTTGTTTTTATTTTTACAGTGATCACCTATCAAACTGTTTTGCTTTGATACTATAGTCCCCAAAACTGGAGTTCCATAGTCCAAGACCAACAGTGGCCTAAGAACTGCAGTTCTTGAGTCCGACCTCCTGGAAAAGTGAAGTATAAAACTCTGGCTCTAACTGCTTGTTCCGATACTTGTTGACAATGTCGGTGATTTTCTGTTTCCGGCGGACATGTGGTGGACTGTAGGAGTCACTCTCCAGTCTCTTTCTTCTACAAATGTTAATTACAGTCTGCCTCACCAGAAAGCCTTGAAAACAGACAGTTTTAAAATAAATGTTAACAATCAGTCAGTTAAGTGAACTATCAGTATTCAGGTGAACTATTCTCAGCATACTTAAACTCTTTCATTCAATTTGCATAATTCCCCATCCTCAGAGAGGGAAAGAGACACAGCACTAAGATGAAATTGTCAGAAAAAACACACACTGACAAGGAAAAAGACAACCCAAATCTAGTCTGACAATCCATTTCCTGCCCTGGATTATAAACAGCTAATACTAAGAGTTTAACACGTTCTACTTGTACTTACTAGATTAGGGTAGTTTAAAACAGAACAAAATACGCTCCCTTTTTAACAAGAGCCAGAGCATTTTCTACATGCAGAACTTATTGAATAACATCACAATTTCTTTATATTACTTCTTTTTGGGTTTATAAAATGTTAAAGAAGAGGAAAAAACCTTTAACCCTTCATCACACATGAAGACCTTACCAAGAGCACGTCTGCTGACTATCATCCCATCCACAAGAGGGATGACCATGTTAAATTTTCCAGTGGCTCCTTGAATTTTTATCCGGAATAATCCAGTATTTAAAGGGTGGATGAATATAACAGGAACTTCTTTTTCAAGAGTCGTAGATCTTAAGAAAAGAAAACTTTATTTATACCAGACACACTAGAGTCAAAGTTCCCCATATGTAGTATAACCATACCCAGGGGACCTACTGCCAGGCAGTGGTTTGAGAAAAGTGAAGGGGTCAGGATGCTCAGAATCCTCTTTCTGAAAAACCATGTTGCTGCCGACTGTAACACTTGGCTGCCTCTTGTAACACTAATAATGCCCATTATTGGGGTCAGGCTTTCTAAGCTAACAAAAAGATGATGAAAAAACATGCTTAGAAAACCACTGGGGACACAGGGTAAAAGGAAAGGCCAGAAAACTGTATTGTGGGGAACTAAGAATCTAGGAACCCATTACGGAGCTTTCTCTTAGTTCCCTCTTACGGGGATAAAAGTGTTTCTGATAATGAGAGTACAGGAAATTCTAGTATAGTCAAGGTATCCTGGAGCAAGAATACAATTTAGGCCCATTATAGGAATCCCTGATTAATTTTTTTCAAAAGTGGGAGGAGGTAGCTATATGGGCCGTTAGTCTGAGTCAGCTGTAAGTGTCCACCTCAGTGGGGGTGATAAAGTGCCACATCTAGATGCTAAGGTCAGCAACTGCACTATGGAAGAGTGAGTTACACAGCACATGCCAGGGACAGGCAACTCATCTAGAGGTGCTTGTGTTACTGCAATGCTACATGTTGGTGAGGGGAGGGTATTTCTGCAATACAGTGAGCTTTCTTTCTATATAAATAATACTAGCCAAAGCAACACATCTTTCAAGACATTTAAAAAAAGAAATCAATCCTGGAATAATTCTGTACCTAAAACAAATTCTAAATTTTATAAAACTACCAATAAAATATTAATTTTACAGTTAAATTGTATTACAACCTGTGATCTAAAAAACATTAAAACAATAGCAAAACAGTCTACAATAGGTAAAGTTCTCATCCAAACTAGTTTTAGAAAAGTCAATTTCATGACCATTGTTCTATAATCTTTTTAGTGAGTCAGTATCATGAAGAAAAAAGAAAAAAAAAAAAAAGACTACTCTGTATTAACAGAGACTGGAGGAATTAATACCAGATGCATGGTCCTGGAGTGAATTCTGGTTTGAACAAACCAATTGTAAAAGGTATTTTAGGGGAAATGAAGAGACTTTAATATGTTTATTACTGTGATAATTTATCTTTAGTTGTCTGAAAAGTGTTCTTACTTTTTAGAGATGCATACTGAGGTATTTAGAATGTCAAGATATGTAATTTATTTTAAAATATTTCAGCATAAAAAAGCAAAAGTTTTAAGAATGACTTGCTCTTCTAGAAACTTCTTAAAAATAGCAATGTTAAAATTAACCATTTTTGCAATATTTCAACAATAATTTAATAATGCTAGAATAAGTACATCTTACAAACAATTAGAATCAGATTATGTAATTATAAGGAACTTCAAGTTAAAATACTAATTTTTGAGGGTAGCTGCATGATGCAAGGGACGAGGGTAGCATTTGAAGTCAAAGGCCTGGGTTCAGAAAGCTTTGCCCTGCATTTACTGGATGTGTGATACTGAGGAATAATCTCCACGAGCCTATTTTATCTCACTGGTAAAACAGGGATGTTAACAGTAACTCCTGCAGTTATAACCCAAACACAAGGAAGCAAGAGGCCTTGGACTCTATAAAACCTAAACAGAGTACATTGTGACTATTCTTGGAATCAGATTATTCTTTTATCCTTCTTGTATACGGGCAAGTAAAATAGGAATTTTAACATGATTAATAAACTTAGTATTACAATTTCCTTAGAAATATTTTTCCATTAAATAACTCATATGACTAGGATATTTTAACTATTATTTAACCAGTTTGTTTTCATCAGTGTAACTCTATCATTTCTACCTAATATTGCTACCCTATTGCCATGGTATTCATTAATACTTAATTGCCTCTACTTCTCCATTTTTCATTTTGCCATAGATAAATGTAAAATAGTAATTACTTATACCATTTAAAAATCGTAACTCAGGTGCTCGACATCACTAATCATCAGGGAAATGCAAATCAAAACCATAATAAGGTATCACCTCATACCAGTTAGGATGGCCATTTAAAAAAAAACAACAAAAAATAACAAGTGTTGGTGAGAATGTGGAGAAAAGGGAACCCTGTATACTGTTGGTATGAATATAAACTGGTACAGCCATTATGGAAAACAGTATGGCAGTTTCACAAAAAATTAAAAATAAAACTAACATGTGATCCAGTAGTTCAACTTCAGGGTATATATCCAGAGGAATTAATCAGGATCTCAAAGAGATCTCGGCACTCATTTTACTACAGCATTACTCACAACAGCCAAGACATGGAAGCAACCAAAATATCCATTGACAGTTAAATGGGTAAAGAAAATGTGGCCTGTACATACAGTGGAGTATTATTCAGCCTTAAAGAACAAGGAAATCCTGCCATCTGTGACTATGTGTGAATTTAGAGGACATTATGCTAAGTGAAAAAAGCCAGGCACAAAAAGACAGATTCAACATGATACCACTTATACGATGAATCTAAAACAGTCAAACTCACAGAAGCAGAGGACAGAATGGTAGTTGCCAGGGGCCGGAGGGAGAGGAAATGGGGTATGAGTTAGAAAGTACAAAGTTTCAGTTATGCAAAATGAGTAAGTCCTAGCGAGCAACTGTACAGCATAATGGCTACAGTTAATAACACTGCCTGTACACTGTACTTAAAAATTTACTATGAGGGTAGGTCATATGTTAAGTGCTCTTATCAAAAAATTCTAACATTAATAAAAAGTGGGCAAGGGAGAACTTTTAGAGGTGATGGATTTATTTATGGCATAGATTGTGGTGATGATTTCACAAGTATACATCAAATATGTACAGCTTTTTGTATGTCAGTCCTACCTCAACAGAATGGGTTAAAAAAAAATCCTTGTTAATTTGATAACCTTGTGCATTTATGCATAAACTTCTTTCTTTGATTCTTTTTCTCTATTTTATTTCTTATGCCTACAACCCTTTTTTTTTCTTATGAGACAAAGTCTCATTATGTCGCCCTCGGTAGAGTGCTGTGGCATCACAGCTTATAGCAACCTCAAACTCTTGGGCTTAAGCAGTTCTCTTGCCTCAGCCTCCCAAGTAGCTGGGACTATAGGTGCCGGCCACAACGCCTGGCTATTTTGTTGCTGCAGTTGTCACTGTTGTTTAGCAGGCCCAGGCTGGGTTCAAACACGCCAGCCTCGGTATATGTGGCTGGTGCCCTAAACACTGTGCTACAGTCCCAAGTCCCTACACCCTTCTATTTCATGTAATTATTTCTTCAGTAAGCTGCAATCAATATATAAAAAATAGACATTCTGATGAATAGTAAGCAAATAAAAAATGTGTACCTCAGAGAAGTGCTACTATTTGCAGTAGTTTCCACACCAGTACTGATCTCTGTCATCAGATCTGAGAGGGGAAAATTTTCTAGAAGAAAATAACAGCCTTACAATTAATATCTCCCTCATTTTCTCCAAACAAACTATAAGAAATCTAATTTCCTAAACTCTTCACACAAGTGGTCAACAAACACATGGATTCTGCTATCCTAAAATATATAATCCTAACTATTCCCTACAAATTAAAAAATACTCCCTCAAGACATATTTTAGCCCAGGGACTGTCATAGAAGACAATTTTTCCACTGACAGGGTATGGGGGGGGGATAAGAGGAGGACCTGAGGCATTGATGCTATGTGGCCTGATTCCTAACAAGCTATGGACCAGTGTTGGTCTGTGGACCCAGAATTAGGGACCACAGTTTTAGCTAATTTCATCTAAAGCAGAAAGTTCTTAGAGAGTATGTTCTATGGTTTTGAAGGCTTGGTTGTAAAGTAGTTATCACACTTTCCTACAAATTCTAGGCTGGATGGGATTATGGGTAAAGTATGCATTTCTAATGCTCTCTTGTTACTAACATAAAAATCCTAAGAAACTTATTCATAGCAGAACTCTTTTTGAGACAGTCTCACTATATCGCCCTGGGTAGAGTGCAGTGGCGTGACAGCAACCTCTAACTCTTTTTTTTTTTTTTTTTTGAGATGGAGCCTCAAGCTATCCCCCTGGGTAGAGTGCCATGGCATCACAGCTCATAGTAACCTCCAACTCCTGGGCTCAAGCGAGTCTCCTGCCTCCACCTCCCAAGTAGCTGGGACCACAGG